>RCUC01138145.1:0-12718 GCA_003697995.1 Taxidea taxus jeffersonii | reverse complement strand
GCCACCCGCCAGGAAGCAGGTGGTTACGAGAGGCTGCAGGCCCTCTTTTGCAGTCCTCGAAGGACGGTGCTGTGCTCCTGCCATAGGTCAGTCAGTCCGGCTGGCCTCTGGTCCCCCTGGCTGTCACATGCAGACGTGCCCCTGGGCACTGAGGCTCTTCTGGAAAACAAGTGGCATCGTTGTGAGAATTCAGTGAGTTTCTGTAAGAAAGGCAGAACAGTGCTTGTACAGGATAAGGGCTTTGGAAGTGGTCCCTGTTGTAAGGATCTGTGTTTTCTGTGTTTTCCACGAGAGCCCTGTGTTACTTGTAAACTAACGTAGAGAGAGGAGGGAGCTTCGAATGGGTCCTGCAGCCGCAGAAGGATAGGGGAGGGGGGGAGTCCCACCCACTGGGAGAATGGTGGGAGAAGGGGCCCAGGTACATCCCTTTCTCTCTTCTCCCCTCCAGCCAGGTCACCACTGACCCTGTCTCTTCCCTTTGTCCCTTTCTCCCCGCCGCAGAAGTACTTGTCGCAGCTGGCCGAGGAGGGCTTGAAGGAGACGGAGGGGGCTGGCAGCCCCAGGCCTGAGGAGGGCGGAATCGTGCCACAGTTTGAGAGGAAGAAGCCTTGACACTTCTGAAAGCCCGAGAGGAGGGCCTTCTGAGGTGGGGCCTTCCTGACCTCAGGGACAGAAGCCAAAGCCAGAGAGGAAGGAAAACCAGGCAGGCCATGTTGCCTCGGCCTGTTCTCAGCGACTCGTGAAAACGCCCTTGCAGTGTCTCCCTAGAGAAGCCGTCACCTGATGTGTCCAGCGACGGAGGGTCACCCTCTCTCTCTCCCTGCCTGTTGATCCTTGTTTCCTTCAATTTGCTTCTCTCTCCTTCCCCCTCCCCCGCCACCTTCTGTGCCAAGGGTCATTTATTTTTCATAAAATCCAGCTTCTCAGGGATTTCACAGTGTTCAAATTCTTGATGGGACAGGACAGGTCAGGCCTGCCCGGTCAACCAAGGAAGAGATCTCACAGAAACTCCTGGGTCAAGAGTCACTCCAGGGGGTCTGGAGCATTTTTGGTGCCTGGCATCCTGAGCCGGGGTAGCTGTTGGGTCCTGCAGGCCTGGAAAGGGGGCACCCTAGACCAGCACCTGGCAGAAGCTGGGAGTTCCTCCAGCGGGACCATCTTTTTGAAAAGCCCCCATTTTTAATAACTCTTTCATCCTCTCAGTTACTCTAGAAGTCCACCAGATTCATGCCTTAACAAAAAGTAATGAATTCCCCAGAGGGAGAAAAGAGCTCTTCAGTTTGGGAGCTCTGTTAAGGGCCCCTCAGCCCCCAAACTTCTTTCCATCCTCAGGATTTCAGGAGGTGCCAAGCTTCGTTCTGTTCTGGACAATTTGGTACAGATTCACTTCAATTAAAAATGAAAACGGTAGTGTCTTCTCCCTTCAGCCAAAACAATAGGGGCCTGGGTCAGGTGTTGGCCTCCCAGCCCCGTGTGGCACTGGCGCAAGAGACACTAAGCCAGGGAAATGGCGTCTGTCCTTGACTCATTCTTGGTGCCTGCGTCCCGGGATCCAGCAGCCCCTCGGTAGGATGGTTTTTAAAATGGTCTCTCAGTGGAGAAAGAAACCAAGGAAAGAGCAAGGCCGCAGGATTGCCAGGAATTGGTAGGAGGGCAGGAGGTCAAGGGCATTTTCAGAGGACCCCTGTGTGCACACTTTGAGGTTAAATGTCCCAAAGAAAAGACCTCTACTTCCTACAGGGTTTTCTGATACTGGAGGTTAGTGCCTTCAGGCCCCAGACTACAGAGTCCGAGGTTCCATGGGGAGCGTTTGGGCCAGAGGTGCTGGGGGGAAATGAGGCTTGGTCACAGCCCTGAGGAAGACTTCGAGAAGGTCAGAGGGGAGCCTTGTGCTGTTTCCACAAGCTTGAATGACTTCTCTGGCTCAGCCCTTAGAAGACGGTTCCTGTGTTTCTACTCCTAACGGCAGAGACTAGGAGGGGATTGTTTGTTTTATATTATTTTTTGCATTTTTTTATAGAAGATAAGATTTTTTTTTTTTATGGCAGATAGGTATACTGCACATTCTGTCCTCTGCCCTAATGGCCAAAGAATAGAGAAATTATCTGAGTTCAACACTGACATTTTATCAGCGAATCTGAGGCACAGAGAAGGAAGAAATGTAGGACATAAAATGAATCCTGTGTAAACCTCAGGGCACATGGTTACTGGTGAGGAGAGAGTTGCAGGGAACCTGTGAAAGGGAACAGAGAAGGCCAGCACCAGAGGCCAACCACGCAGCCTGGGCGTGCTGTCAGGGGCCAGAGGAAGCGGAAAGCCTGGCCTTGGCATGAGGCCATCTGGGGCCCTCGGAAGGGTTGGCATCTCAAAGACAGTTGGCTCCAAAGATGGCGGCTCAGCTCAAGCTGCCTCCACAGGTTTTCACCTGCTGTTCTGCAGACCGGCCTTCTGCATTTCTGGGAAAACCTCTGGCTCTAGTTGTCATTCTTCCCCCTCAGGGGGTGTCCAGGGCCAGCTCTCTGGGAACCTTGCTGGGAAGAGTCTACCACCTCCACCAGAGGCTGGAAATGAGCATTTTCAGAGAGGCTGGCAGTCTTTTCTCCCAGCAAAGTGAAAGTCAACCCACCAGATCATCCCTCCTCCTGCTCCTCCCGCCCAGTGCCGTTTCCATGGAAGTCGGGATGGCTGTTCAGCCTCATTCCCAAGTAATGCAATGGCTCTCTTGCTGATTGACTGACCTTCTCCATATTGGAAAGCTGGCAAGAGCCAGCCAGGGAGGGATCGAGGAGAGGCTCTCTGCATTCAGTCAGAACCTTCACTTTAAAACCATCTAAAATTCTGTATTTGTGTATATATTTGTATTTATTTCTATTTATTTTTATACAGTTCCATTGGCATGGTCCTTCACCTACTATGTAATTTGCACTTTTTATTCCTACATGTGTCATACACAATGCAATATTACAGGCAACCAGGAAAATACTGATTTATTTTTTAAAGCTTTTCCTCAGTGTTTGTCAACCATTTCAAAGCGTATCCCCAAAAAGCTTATTTAAGAGCATCTGCTACCTTAAGCAACAGATTCATTTGTACCCTGGGTTAAGGTAACAAAAGGCCTAGGTAATTTTCTTTTCATCATAAAACACCCAAAATAAAGTATATCCAGGCAGTATGCCCAAACAATTTGATAGATTTGATGTTGGTGTGAGCACAGCCATCACTATCCCTTCCTTGGACAGTCGGAGGCTGATCTGTTAGACTGTCCTTGAACTGGACCAGAGTTTGCTTTTTGAGCTTATGAGAAAAAGAAAAACACTAGTTAATTTAAGTTTGAACTTGTAAAGTATTAAGAATTTGTTGAGTGTCTTATCAATCGTCATCACTTTTCCTGATCTGTATAATTGACCGCAAGTGTTTGTTTTTACAAAAGGAAAAAAAAAAAAGGATTTTTAATAAAGAGAATTTGAAAGCTTATGAGTAGCTGTTTGTCATGCAGGGAGCCCTTGACATTTGTCCTGGGGAAGCTCACTGAGCACCGTGGCTGGGATCTGGCCCCTCTCTGAATCTAGCATGTCTCTAAAGGGTTGAATAGAGAAGACACAGCAGCTTCTGTCTAAAACTCTGGGAGTCAGAGATGCTCAGGGGTGAGCCTCCAGAAGGCGAGTCGGGAAAGGTGGAGAACTGCTGTCCCTTTTGCAGAATCAGATAGAAAAGTGTCTAAACCTGCAGCCCACTGCCCCGAGTCTTCTCCCGGGCTGAACCCCATTGTCCTGCACCAGGTCATGTCGCGTCGTTTCTGGACGTTCCATCTGCGGTGAGGTGGTTGATGCCCAGCCCCGGCTCTTCTTAGCCCTGTGACTTTGTGAGTCCCGAGTCCTCGGGCGTCCGGGGGGATCATGGTGTACATCACCTCTGAGTTGTTTCAGGTTTAGTATAATTGCTGGTACTGACCCTTGTTTTCTTTCAGAATCCTAAGCTCTTTCTCAACCATTTCTTCTAGCAAAACAAGGCCAGTCTCCTGAGCCCAGTTGGCCAGTCCTTTGAATGGCCTGGAAGCTTTCGTGGGCCCATCCCTCCTGTTGGCAGTGCTCCTGAGTCCACGGGGAGGGGCTGGGCAGTCTGGCCCCTGAGGGCAAAGTGAGTGGGACCGCCTATAATTAGCAGGAGCAGATTGTAGAGCTGAGGAAAGTTCCTGTCAAGCCTGTTGCTGCTCCCCCGCCGCGCCCTCAGGCTATTGTGGCCATCCAGGAGCTGAGCTCAGGCCTCCAGTTCCCACCAGGAGGGGTGGAGAAGCATCCTTCCCTGCAACCCCTGGCTGGGCCCCAGCTGGCCAAAGCAGTGAATGGGCCTGGAGCTCGCCCTCCATGCCAAGTTCAGGATCCAGGATGCACGACCATGTCCCAGGCCCCACAAGTCCCTGCATGTGGCATCACTCTGGGGGGCACCGTGTATTCTGTCTGATGGCACTCCCCAGAGCCGTGCAGTGGGGGTGTCCTGCCAGGGGACCCCCTGAATTGCAGTCCCCCTGCCCTTGCCCGGGTGTTCCCATTTTCTCTCTGATATTCTTTTTTTTTCTCTCTCTCTCTCTCCGATATTCTTTTTTTTTTTTAAAGATTTTATTTATTTATCTGACAGAGAGAGATCACAAGCAGGCAGCGAGGCAGGCAGAGAGAGAGGGGGAAGCAGGCTCCCCGCTGAGCAGAGAGCCCGATGCGGGGCTCGATCCCAGGACCCTGGGATCATGACCCGAGACCAAGGCAGAGGCTTTAACCCACTGAGCCCCCCGGGCGCCCCTCTTTCCAATATTCTTAAAGGCCCTAGAATCTGATTCTGAGACAGTCCACCAAGCCAGAGCCTTGACATTTAGGCCCATTCTCTGTGCTCACTCCTCCTCCCCTGGATCGATGGCAGACTGCCCCTGGTTCCACTCTGCCATCGCCTGGACACTGATACTGCTTCCCACCTTCCCCGACTAGGCCAGGCCAGTTGGACACTAACCTTGGTCCCCGTCGGAACAGCGATAGCGACCATTGACTGTCCAGCAAGGTGGGGGTGGGACATCTGGACTCACCCTCAACAGCCCTCCATTCTCCTTTCCCTCTCTAAAAGGAGCCTGTCCCAACCAGATTTCCAAGCATGTTCGAACGGGATGGACCCAGGGACCCTCAAGTCCTGTCCTGGCCCTTCCCCTGCAGGTGAGAAAACTGAGGTCCAGAGAGGAGAAGTGACTTGTCCAAGGCAATACAGCTTATTGGTGTCAGATCAGACTAGAATCCAGATCTCCTGGGTGGTCCTGCCAGGGACACACAGGGACACAGTCTGTTTCAGTTAGATGACTTCGTGAATTTTCCAGGCCTATCCCTAGCTGAACTTTAATCATCAGTGAAGACGCAAGACAAATCACTGTTTTAGCTTTTTTGTTTTTTGTTTTGTTTTGTTTTCTTAATGTTTTCTGTGTATCCAAATCACCTGGGGGAACTTAGATATACAGATTCCCGGCCCCTCCCTGGAGAGTCTATCTCGGCAGGTCACAGGGAGCACGCAGGCACTTGCATTTTAGCGAGCCTGTGGGTGATTCAGTGCAGGTGGAGTCCTGTGCTCACACTTTGATGAACGCTTCCCTAGAAGTTAGCCGGGGACTTTCCCAGCAGCTCCCGGAATAGAAGGGGCATTTATTTTGCTGGGGGAAGGGCAAGTGAGAGTGAATGGAGACCATTCAAGGTAGAAAAGACTCTAGCGGGAAAGAGGCTTGAAGGAGGACCTTTACAGCCATGGCAGATGGAGGTGGTGGCAGCTGGTGGTGGCAAGGGTGCTCATCACACTGGGCTTGAGGCACGTGTCAGCATTGTTTTCAGTTGGATTCATACTGACTGTGCTCAGGCAGAAGTCCGTTTCCCAATGGTCTCTTTATCCCTCCTAATGGCTGAGAACACTGGTTATTCAGAAGACTCCCTGTGATCGGCTGATAGCCCTGGCCTGTGCAAAGTCAATAGTCCCCCCCATTGACTGCCAGGGAGTCTGCATGCCACACTCAGCGTGTACTCTGTGGGGACATTGTCTCTTGGCCTTGTCACTGTTATTCTCCCATTTCGCAGATGGGGAAAATGAAGCTTGGGGTCCCACAGAGGTTTGCCTGGGGTGGGGGCAGTCAGAGACCAGGAAATGGAAGAATCGGGATTCAAACCTCGGTCCGTGTAACTCTCAAATCGTGCTTTTTTTTTTTTAAAGATTTTTTTTCTTTTTTTAATATTTATTTATTCTTATTTGTCAGATAGAGAGAGAGCGCACGAGGGAGCACAGGCAGACAGAGCGGCAGGCAGAGGCAGAGGGAGAAGCAGGCTCACTGCCGAGCAAGGAGCCCGATGTGGGACTCGATCCCAGGACGCTGGGATCATGACCTGAGCCGAAGGCAGCTGCTTAACCAACTGAGCCACCCAGGCGTCCCTTTAAAGATTTTATTTATTTATTTGACAGAGATCACAAGCAGGCAGAGAGGCAGGCAGAGAGAGAGAGGAAGGGAAGCAGGCTCCCTGCCGAGCAGAGAGCCCGATGCGGGGCTCGATCCCAGGACCTCGGGACCATGACCTGAGCCGAAGGCAGCGGCTTTAACCCACTGAGCCACCCAGGTGCCCCTCAAATCGTGCTTTTAATCACTGTTCTCCACTGGCTGTCTCAGGGCGGGGATCTTCTGTTCCTATGTCTCCCTAAAGCCTCTAGACCAGGGCCACGAGGCACAGCAGGGGAGGGATGATTGGAGAGCCCAATTTAGCAGTTCTCCGGTCTTATGACTGACACCTGGACTGCTAAGTTCCTGAAACTGATCTCCTCAACACCTGCCCTCCCTAGAAAGTCGCTGAAGGCCGGCCCCAAACCACCTCGCTGCAGAAAAACAGGCAGGAAGGTCCCAGGCACGAAAGAAGCAGTTTCTTCCTGTCCCCAGGCTTCAGAGTTTCCCAGGTGAGCTGGATCTCGGGGTGTGAGTGCTGGCAGAGCCCAGGGGTGGGGACTGCTTCAGTTCCCCCTGCGTCAGGGAGGGGAGGAAGGCGTCCTTGTTCTCTGTTTTTGGGTAATTTGGGGTACAAGGGTGTGATCGAAAGGGGATTTCCCACAGCCCCAGAATGCTGGCCAGACTTTGCACTTTCAACCTCTCCTTCCTGAGTGAAACTTCATTGTTTATTTACCTACCACCTCCTTCCAACAAGGAGTTGAGGGGATCTGCAACACAGGCCACATGTGACCAGAATAAACCAACAGAAAAAGAAATGGTTTTTTTAAGTTTGTCTCTTTTTTTAGTAATCTCTACACACAGTGTGGGGCTCGAACGCATGACCCCGAGATCAAGAGCTGGATGCTCTTCCGACTGAGCCAGCCAGGCACCCCTAAACCAGTTTTAAGTGAGGACTGAGACAAGTCGAAGGCAGCAAGGATGTGAGCAGTGAGGGCTGATGGAGTGGTGGTGGGTATGCGTGAGATTTGGGAGCCTCCCGGGAGCCAAGGCAAAAGGAGGAAGCAGGGTCCATTACTTGGCTTTCTCTTTGTTAGCAGAGAAAAAGTGTCGCAGTTTATCTGGGGAAATTGTTCGACTCAACTCTGTATTCTAGAATTCTCCTGTAGGACAGCCCATGATGTGGGCAGAGGGACTGAGAGGCTTGGAGAAAGTCCTTAGGTAGCTGGAGAACAGGGCCGTGGATGATTTCAGGTCTGTGGAAAGTTGTCCTTGATGTCAGGGTGACACTCCCAGTGTCCAAATACGTAATCTTTGCTCATGCCTGCCTAGCCCACGAGCCAGTGTGCTGGCTCGAATTTGTGGATTGGGTTTGTTTTGTTTCAAACTTCTTCTGCTACATAGCTGAGCTTCCAGGAACTGAGTCAATAAGGCAGAGAGGAGGCTGCTGTCCTCCCTGCCACTGACCAGCCTGCACAGCCACCTGACGACAGAGCCCTCTGGATGGGGATCCTGGTGGTCTGGGTTCTGGGAAACAGCCTGTAGACATTTGTTCTTTGGGGTTCTCCCATGGGTTGACGGGGCCAGGAGGAAACCCAGCTGGACTGGGAAGCTCTAACCCCCTCAGTCTGAGTCGGGCCACCTCAAACCTGTCTGATAAGAACCAGCCCTGAAGAGGATGGGCACGGAGGGCACCTCCTGTGTGTCTGCAAGGCAAGAAGGAAGAGAATTTTCCAGTTCAGGGGCAGGTCGCCGGGGCTGGGAATCCAAACTCTGATTCCCTGTGTCAGAGCTGGGTGAATTCACTCAGACTTGGGCAAATGACGACCTCAGGCCACTTCCGTCTGCCCCTGGGCACGTTTGACACGTGTCTGATGCTTGCCTGAGGTAGTTGGAGCCAAAGTGAGACCTGGGAGGGGTAGGGGACACAGCTCACTCTCTGTCACCAGAGGTGGCAGTCCCTCTGTCCCAGGGCTTCCCACAGCCCCAGAGCTATAAGCCACAAGGCTACAGCTGTTCCCACCTCCCATCCCTGGCTGGGGCTGCACTTGAGAGAAACCTTCCTCACCTGCCATCCTGGTCTCTGCTGGCACCTGGCAATGCCTGCCTCCTCTCTGGCCACTCTCCCCTGCACAGTTGCCCTCCGTGGTCTGGTCGTGCTCCCTGGCTCATCATCCCCACACAGGCCCTTCTCAGCTGCGCCGTTCTGTTCTGCATGTGGTCTTCCCGCAGGCTGGAATGCCCTCCCCCTCCCACTTGCAAACTAGGACATCCTTGCACATCCTAGGGACCCGTTACCCACTTTGTGCCATCTTTTTTGACCCTCATCAACCTCCTGGCAGGTGTTCCTGCTTCCCCACTGTGTCTCAGGACACAGCCCCCCACACCCCACGCATGCACAACCTGCACAACAGCCTCTTTGACAGCCCTTGGCAGACTGCCTTGTGATCCATTTGTAGGTTTGTCTCTGCATTAGCCATTGCATCTACAAGGGCGGGGAAGAGGTCCTGCTGCCTCTGAGCCCACCACCACCACAGAATAGCTACCACAGACTCTCAGTGGAAGGACTAAGCAGCCTCCTTGTGCATCCCTGGCACAGGCTGGAGCAACTCTCTGCCCCAACACCGCTGGTTGCTGGAGCAGGACGTGTCCTTGGAATGGCGCCAGGGAGCCCTTGCCTGTCAGTACCCCCCTCTGCCCACCAACCCAGGGGTTGGTCCATCCTTCCTTCCAGGGTACCCACCCACCCAGACCAGGAGGCAGCTCTGATAGTTGTAGACACAAGCCCAGCTTGTACTGCCCAAAGCTCGGCCGTTGAACAGTTGGATTCTCCAACAGCCACAGAGCTGGGCTGCCTATGCCAGCTCCAACCCTCTGTGTTCCCAGGGGGATCTCCTCGCCAAACCTACCTGTCCTCACTCTGCATCCCCACCTAGCCAGGCCCACCCAGTTCTCAGGGACCTTCCCAGGCAAAGCTGGGAACAAAGCATGGTTTTATGACAGTTGTGTCAACACTGGGTGGATAGCCTTGGTTCACCCTGCATCTTGGAAACCACGCCTGCCTCCCCAGCGCCCACACAGAATCAGTGCCTCCCAAAGACCCAGGGGCTGCAGGGAGCCTCCAGACACCCTTCTCTCGGAGCATCTAGAAAGCCCTAGAGAGAGGAGGGAGCAGAAGGCGGCTGAAAAAGTGTAAGCCGACACCCTGCAACTGCCCCCCTAACCCTCACTCCTGGGTGGGACATGTGTGACACTCTTCCAGGAAGATCCCAACTATCATATGGTTAATGCCTGGCTTGAGGGGGGCGGGGCCAGCAACCTTAACTTGACAATGGCAAGGCTCCGGGGATCTCTTAGGTACTCTTTAGCATATGAAAGTTCTTTCCAAACCTGGCTTTTCCTTGCCTCCCCCCAACCCCATAGTGTATCATCAGCCACCCCTCACAATAGCAGCTCTTTCTGCCCACAGGTCCTCTCCCCATGCTTTAATAAACCGCCATTTTGCACCAAAGATGTCCTGACTCCACTCCACAGAACCTCACCTATATTCCAAAACCACTACACTGGGGGCTTAGTTTTAGCCCAGTGAGTGGCGATTTCACAGCCCTGGAAGAGAAAGACCTTGGTCTACATTGATTAGGTTAGCCAGATGATTAATAATTAACCCTGACCTGTTCCCAGCCCTGCCCCACCCTCCCACACACCCCTGCAGCCAGGAATCACCAGAGAACAGGGGCAGAGAAGGAAGCTGAGAAGCTCAGTTTGGGCCCACCTCCCAGAGCCCTGGGAGTAAAATAGCCTCTCAGGCGTCTCAGGGCTCCTCCTTTCCACCTACCAGAGGTCCTCTGAGTCCATGGCCTAAATAAAGCCTTGCTGACTTTCCCACAGGCTCTGAGCAGACCTTGGGCAACTCATGGGGTGCAGCCGGCTCTGGTGGCTCTACCCTGGGCTGGGATTTGCAGATCAGATTGGACTTGGGCTCCACCTGTGTTGACCCTTGAGTTCCCCACCTCCATTGTGAGTTCCTCCCGCCTGGCCTCTCCCTTTTCTTAGGTTCCCACTGCCCAGCGCTCTGCAAAGGGCCAGGCACTCCCAGCATTCAACTCAGATGAGGGAACTCACAGCCGGGATGCACTCCACCTTCACATCAGAGAACCCCTAAGTTCTCCCAACGTCTCTCTCCAGCCACAGGAACACTGAGACTCCGGGTGGCTGATGGACAACTTGGAAGCTGAGGACCCCAACACCGGGGCTCAGCCAAGAGCCAAAGTGGGGCTCCTTCATTCCATCCCCGCTCGGAAGACTCATCCTTCTGGTTTCTCCCTAATTTTTTTTCCAAGGCCCCAGGGAAGCGTGACTTCCTCCCTAGAGGCCACCTTCCCAGCCCACATCTCTCAACAGGGAAGAGGCAGCCCCATCTAGGGACGGCCATACTTTTAGCATAGTTCATAGCATGAACAACATAGCCTGTTGTTCATTTTTTATTTGGGTGGGTGGGAAGGGGAGGGGTCTCCAGTTTCTGGGCTGCCTTGGCCTCAGGCCTGCCAGCCAGACCTCCTGCCCTGGAAAACAGGCCATCACCCCGGCCCTGCCTTCCTCCCTCTTAGTGCTATGTGAGATAGGACAGAAAGGCCTTGGCTTATTGTTTGAGCACAGGTGCATATGTGACTATGCTTACATCTACGGACATGGGTGCATGCAGGTGTACATGTATGTGAAGCTTCTGAAAAGCAATGGTCACAGGTGGGGGGAGGCATCAAAAATCTGAGCCTTCCCAGTATGTCCTATTAGTGAATATTCCCGTCCCACCCCATGCAGCTTGGTGCACCCAACTTTGTCTTGACCCACACTGTGATCTGCCTGTTCTCTCGCTCCTGGCCCAAGAGTTACTCCTGTGGGATTATTCAAAGCCTCTCTCCCTTTCCTTGCTAAAGAAAACTGGAACTGCCAAACCTTTGCCCCCTGCTTTCTTACCAGGTAAAACAGGTCAGTCTGCAGGGCTGGGGAAGATAACCTTTGCAGATGGCTGAGATGGACTCCCACAGAGAAGAGGGAAGGAGGGAGAGAGCAGGAGGGAGAGGAAGAAAGGGAGTGTACTCTTTCTGGGGAAGATGTGAGGGAGGGTCTGTCTTGTTTTGGTAGAGATTCTAGGATGGAGAGACAGAAAAGCTCCTAGCCAGCTATATGGTGTTAGAGATTTAGAAACCAGATGAAATGGATACAGGGATTTAAGGACACGTTGTTACAGATCATGAGTTTGAGCTCATTATTCTTTGAGTGACCCAGATAACATTTTTCATTTGGTCTAAGACAGAATCAATTGTAAATTTCAGCTTGATTTTTTTGTTCCGAGGAAGGATAAAAACACCTGCCAATTCAATTCTAATGAAGTGTTCTTATTTAATTATTTGTTAGATGTCACCTGACTTGAGGGATGTTAAAATGGGAAAAATTGTATGTGTTTAAATGTATGACTGTGGCACTTTTACTTTAGATCCCTGAAAATTCAGTGACCTGCTGGGGCTAGACAATGTGGGGCTCTGAGATTTATTCTGAGCGCAGATATGTAAGTGCTTGTCCCCCAGCCCCAGCCCTACCCATCCCAAGGAGAGACACTAACTCTGACCCTAGGGCCCTCAAGGGCTGGGCTCCGGCTTGAGCACCTTCTCCTCCTGCCTGACTCTGGCCTCAGGCTCCCTCAGAGATAGGGCCATCCCATAGCCCAGATGCCTATCGTCAACTTCTCTTACCCCACTGAACTGTACAATGGGGTTTCACCTGTGTAGCATCCCTTCCCTCACCTTCCTGTGAGAGAACTGCTCCTTTTTATGGGAATCCATTTGCTGTGATTTGGGCGGGCTGAAATGTCCCCTTCTTCTGGGAGGTGTTCACGGGATTGAAGCCTGACCAATCAGAATACCTCATCCTCCTCTTCACGGTGATTGATTCAGGGAGAGCAATGTGACCCAAATGGGAATCGATATCTTCCCTGTGACTTTTGCCGGAAGCATCCAAAAAAAAAGAAAAAGAAAAAAACTCAGCATCCTCCAATTCTGGGGTTGCTATCTATAACTATTGGTTCTCTCAGTGGGGTCTGTAGATCCCTGGGGGTTCCTGAGCTCATTTCAGGGGATTTATAAGGTCAAAACTATTCTTATAACAACATCAAGATCTCACATGCTTTTTCCTCCGAGTTGACATGGGCACTGAGAGTGCAGAAGCCAATGCTGGGCCAAAGTCTTGGCACGTTTGGCCTGAATCCGGGCAGTGGCA
>RCUC01138144.1:0-22604 GCA_003697995.1 Taxidea taxus jeffersonii | reverse complement strand
GTCTTCCCCTGGGTTTGTTGCCACTGCTCTTGGGACTCCAGCTTGATGATGATGGGGAAGGGATGTGTTTTGAGCTAATATCTCACCCTGCTGAGGCCCTGTTTTGCTTTCATTGTGTCAAAAGTTTAGCTCTTTAACACCAGGCTCCAGGGAGGGTGACACTGTCCTGGGTCATCCAGGTTGGAGAGACTTTCAGTGCTAACACCAAGAAAGTCCAGGCAAACGAGGACAGCTAGTCACCCTAGTCCTAAGTCATCAGAGACTAGTACATACCCCCATGGGCAAATGCTGGTTATAGCACTCTGTGCCCCTGCCACCTCTCCTCCACCCGACCAAGGATTCAAGCTCTCTTGCTGTCCATGCCTCTGACACATTCCTTGTAGGCAGATCAACCATGCATTTAAGAAAAATACGTATATTTTTATATTATATTTTATACTTTTAGATGTGAAGTTCTGGGAAAGGACTTTGAAATTCTAATTTGAAATATTGCCAGATAAAGGAACGTCTCTAAAGATTTGCTTTTTATAATTGAGCCCACATTTTAAAATGTATCATACGTCACATAAAAAATCTATACTTTTTGGCTTCTGGTGAAAAATGGAAAGACTTGGTCACATAGGGCCAGCCTTCTTCAGTGACAACTGGAATTGACAAGGAGCTGCTCCCCTGAGGTGAGTCATATTCTCTCCATTCCTCAAAACCCCTATCATTCATGTAATATACGCTTGTGTATGTCAGGTCTGGGCCTGTCTCACTCTTTGACCCAGGGGATTATTTGAGTTTGCAACCTCTGACCAAGCAATCCTCTAAAAGGATTCTTGAACTGTGGTGGATGCAAAGTGACCAAAAAAGTACCTGGCCATCATTTAGCATTCTCAGGGGTTTATTTACTTCACAGATATGGACTAGACTGGGTCTGGATGCTGGCTCCTCTCCATAGCAGTCATGGTGCTGAGCAAAGTATGTAACTTTTCAGAACATCCATTTCCCTACTGCAAAGGATGACCTTAGTAACCTGAGAGGAGGTTGCTTTGAGGATAAAACAAGGCAACATACATAAAACATTTTGGCTAGGGCTCAGCATTAATAGAGCTTTTAATAAGTAGTAGATATAGAGGTAATATATGCCATCATCTTATTTCTTTCAGAATTTTCTGTCACATTGGGCTGCTTTCTTGGGCTGAGGCACTCTTTTCTTTGGCTTTATTTTGACCCCTACCTATTCCTTACCATGCCATAAATTACACATACATCCTTAGGTTTACTTTAAGTGAATTAACTGCCTTACTAAGAAATTGAGGGAACTGTACAATAAGAAGTCACTGAACAGCTATTTCAGATTCTCCAACTTGTGTTATAGAGCAATAGGCCTTCAAAAAATGTGGGGAAAAAAGGCAAAAAATTATTTAATGTGTCCACCACTGCCTATTCAGTGGGGCCTATCCCCTATTAGTACCTGGGTAATTCATGCCAGCACCTAGGGCTTCATGTCTGCCTCTGCCCTTAGCAGCTGAGCTTTCCGATCTGAGGAATACCACCCTTGCCTTTCCTAAATGTCAAGCCATTCCTTCTTTTGCTTTCTAGTTCCCTGGAAGGAGAATGTACCAGCTTGATGACTCATCCCTTTAGGATCTTGCTGGTACCAAGATGGGAAACACACTGTTGCTATCAGTGATACTGAATATCTACCCTTTCTGGAGACCAGGTGTATCATGACAAGTAAATTCAGGACCTTTACCTAAAGTAAATGGTAAGTAGGAAATATTTAAGTAATTAATAAGTTGAAAATTCAGATACATTCTAACAGGCTACCAGGAGAGATCTTTTGGGGCAGAGAGCCCTTTGGAAATCCTTAAGTTTTCCGGGATGTCCACCCTTTCATATAAATACATGATTCTATTCATCATGGCACCACACAGGAGGAAACAATATGGCACATTTGACTATACTGCATTTGATTGGCCTGAGGATAAATGAGAGAAAATAAAAATGTGTCTTGGTTTTTTAAAGTTGGAACATGAGCATCATAGCGATTAGATAGCCACTTTTTATCACGTTAGTCTTCCCTTAAAAATCTCCACAGTCTGTGTATTGTTCTGTAGGCTAAAGTTCAAACATATAAGCCTGGCTTTCATGGTTTCCACAAAACCAACTCTATCTGTACTTTATCCTCAAAAATAGAGTACTCTCTACTCCAGCCAAGATGTGTATTGTTCTGTAGGCTAAAGTTCAAACATATAAGCCTGGCTTTCATGGTCTCCACAAAACCAACTCTATCTGTTCCTTATTCTCAAAAATAGAGTACTCTCTACTCCAGTCAAGATGGTCTTCCACTGACTCCTCTCTGTGGAAGTATGCCACATTCCTATCTCCAGGCCTCTGCTTATGCTCTTGCCTTGAGTTGAAAGACATCTCTCATCTCCTTTGCTGATGAAAGCCTAACACTTGGGACAGTCATTCCCAAACTTTACTACCCACTAGAATCACCTGGGGATCTTTAAAAAGATAGTAATGTGTGGCTCCTATCCCTAGAGCCTGTGATTTTTATGTGGTGTGACCTAAGCATCAGCATATTTAAGGACCTCCCAGGGAATTCTGATGTGTAGCAAAGTTTGGGAACCACTGGTATAAATGGAAAATTCTCTGTAACTTCCATATCTTATTATCTCACTCTTGTCTTTTCCTTACAAAGAAAACCAACATTTCTGGCTTTACCAAAGCTGGACTTCACACCTTTTCCATACACTCAGATGTATGCAGAATGTGTCTCAATCTTATCTGTGATCACACTGTATCAGAATCATCTGTTTGCTTTTCTGTCTCCCTACTAGACTGCAGTTCACAGAGTACAGGTACTGGGTCTTATTCATCCCCTATTTCTAGCATTTAATACAGGTCATGGCTTGTAGAAGATGTGCAATAGAGGCTTGTTGACCCAAATAGAACTCAGCTCCCTGGTGCAAACTATAGGAGCAAATACTTAATAGGAGGAAAAAAAAAGCCATACTTTCATCTTTCCAAGTCTACAACTCTCTATCTCGAGGGAAAACAAAACAAAACAAAGAAACAAAAACAGAGGAAGGGAGTCATAGACAAGGTTTAGTATGCTCACAGACAGAAGTCTCTACCAAAGACTTATCTAGTAACTATCTCTGGTAGTTAGAGGAAAGTACGTATAAGGAGAAAGTCGACAGATGACAAGAAAAGAGAACCAGCCACAAAGGAATGAACAAACAAATGAGGATGACATGGATGTCCCAAGCACAAGGTTTAGCACAGAATGGATATTCAGTGGATGAAAATGAATATTACTACTTCAGTCCTTGGTCAGAAGAAACCACAAGGTCCTATTTCCATGTATCTATTTTGTGACAGGTGGAATTCATATTTCAGGCTGCCAGATGCAAAGCTTCCCCTTTGAAGTTTGTCACTTGCAGTTAAAAAATGGGAGAACTCCATGTAGTCAGGTGAAGTTTCCTTTCCCAGGCTATTATTTTATAGTACCTCTTAGATGTCATTTTGTATGTTTGGAAATGCGGAAATAGCATCATCTCAGGAAGTATTAATATGAAATCCAAATGATGTAAACTACTGCATCCTATTCTTTATCCATAGGCCTTATTATCTAAGTAGTTTTCTATTCAGTGCCAGTCTGTTAGTAGTCAACAGAACATTATTTTGTTTTCATCAATGGCTCACCCTTCCTTCAATTAATTCTAAGCATGTCAGAACACTATTCAAAATATGACATTTGACTTAAACAGCATTCTAGTAAAGAAGCTATAAAAGTCTGATCAAGCTTCTAAGATATGTTTTAATTTTATTTTTAGTATGAATGTCATTCCATACACATTAAATTTCTAAATTTTTTCAGTGTTGGAGATTGATAATATTCTTGAAGTAAGACAGATAATTATCAAGAACTTTAATTGATTGGCAGCTACAGTAGCAGAAGCCCTAGTATTTTATTCTAGACAAAGGAAAATTGATTATCATTCTAGAGGAAGGAAAATTCTAGATGCATTATATTACAGAGAAGATTTATTTGAACCTCTACATACTTTGTGGGTTATCAAGTATATATTACTCATAAATATGGTGGTGGCAAACTAATCCAAGTTCAGTACATTTTCTCAAAAAGTAACTCAAGGTAAAATATGCTAATAGGACGTGGTCATTCAGGTCATGCAAGACGAAAACTAGGCATCAATCATTAGAATTAATTATATCTTTTCCAAAAACGATTTTAATTTATTTTTTTGTGGTTTTCTTAAATGGTGGTGAAAATTGAAAATTTGTGTGTGTTTGCTGTACCAAGGAGGTAGCCTTGGTAAAGGGTGGGCTGCTGGCTAACATTGGTACATGTCCTCTAAAAGCCATTCTCTCTTTCTTTCAGAGAACCTTGTGGAGGTTTTGTTTTTGTTTTTGTTTTTGTTTTTCTGGACATATGGCCTCCTGCCTGGCATGTTTCCCATCCAATGTACTAAGTACTGACCAACAGCAGGCGGGATAGGTCAACTGCTGGTAAGCGTTCATAAAGGGCTGAACTCTATCTTTCCTTATCACTTATTCCTTCGGGTTAGGAAATGGATAGTTTTTCAGTAGTCATTCTGAACAAATGAAGTAACCTTGGGAATGAAAAACATATGAACCAGAGAGACAAGACAGGAAGAGACTTGTCCTGTCCTATCAGCCTGGATCACCTCCTGTGGTGGCAGTAAGAAATTTCTGTTCTTAATTAAACCACCGTACTCTGGGGTTTCATTCACTTGGATCCGAACTTGACACTAGTGGTACTAATAACTGTGGAAATCCTGTCTTGGATTTGAAATAACTGTGGTCTGGGTAATTCAAACTGTAGAGTCTATGTATGGATAACAATTGTTGACCATACGGTCTTAGGTCATTAATGTTAATACAAAAAAGGAGGTTTCAGAGCTTTTTCCATGAGGATGAGATAAACATCCAGGTTCTGGTTTTTAGTCTCCATGTTACTGAGGTTCTTGAATCAAGAGTCCACATATGAGACCTTCTCTTTCCATCCTAAGAACCACAGTTGGAGACATTTTGACATCAGGCTAGGACTTCTCTCCTCTGTTGGGTGAAGAAGCTGCTGTATTCATTGACCTTCACTGGAATCTGATATACAGATTCTGTGACAATAGTAACTATGTGGCATGTGACTCTTTTATCCTTTCTACCTCTATCAAACTCCAGACTGGGCACAATGCTATGTAGATTCAATGCTTTATGGTTGGGTGTGAAATGGTTAGGATAACAAGGTCTATGTATTACACTGATGTGAAATGGAGATTGTACCTGGTTCTGCGAATCTCCTCTATTTGACTCAACACAGTGCTGTCCCACTTCTTCACTTTCAGGCAGGCTATCTCTCAAAAGCACTTTTATATGACAAAATGACTTTTCCTCCCTGGCACTGCTTCTTGTGCTATTTAGTGTCTGCAGTCAGGTTGATTCTGTCCTTTCTTCCGCACCCTATAATTTGCTCAAACCATTGATGTGAGTGCCTGAAACTTGAATAAAAAAGTTTCAAGAGTTCCTCTTAACTAGAGGTAAAACTTTTCTTGAATCTTTGTTATAATGCAAATAAGCAACCTGAAAAAACACCTGCTTAATTCACTGCTCCACCGACATGGACATGACTCAGTTTATCAGATTAGCTAGCTAGAGTCTAGAGAGAACAGGGAATAAGAAAATGAAATGGGACGATGGGAATAAACTGGTGTATGGTCTAATAATTAAGTCACGGGGGGTCCTTATTGAGCACCTATTATCTTCCTGCATAATGTGTTAGCTGCTGGCTGGACCCCAGAAAGACCCCTTGGAGGTAATTCCTGAGGTAGGAAGGGGAGTACCAAGGCAACTCCACAGAGCTCCCCCAAAGAAAGCCAGATTCGGGGCTAGACCATGCCCTTTGTCATCCTCTCCCTTGGTGAGAGGAGCCAGAAGGGTTCCTTTGCAAGAGACTAAGAAGGCACCCAGCCAACAGAGGAGAGTAAACAGACTTCATGACCCTATGGGACACTGGAGTATCTGCCCATTGGGCTATTGGACAGCTTGTTGTTTGTATCTCTTTAAAATTTGGAGCAAATAACATCATCCTCCACTTTCCCTAGAATCTACCATGAATCCTTGTTTTCTTGGATATCATTCAGTTTTGCTTGGCTTCTTCTTCAAACTCCTCAAAAGACATTTTCTCCTTTTTATAGAAATTTCTGGATCCTCTGCCTCTGCTTAGACAGTTATTTTTGATGCTCTCACTGGCTGGTGTTTTTAATAAGAAAGTGTTATTTAAATTAATAACCACTGATCATATAATCCTATTAGATAATTAATATAATATGTACGGTGAATCTATTACAGTTAAATAGCAGGAAAGAACAATTAGAAATATGGGGTTTGTGATCATTTGTGTTAACATTTCTATTAGGCTAGGCTAGTCTTTTTCTTGTTGCTTATTAACATGGAAGTCTGATATTTATTAGGGTGATTTTAAAGAAAAAATTTAGTTGTATTATTTTACTTAATTCATGAATTTTGAATTTCAATATAGAGCAGAATTAGTTAACTATATCTTGTCTTGTAATCAACTCATAACATTTTGATTAAACCAACGTCATTATCCTTAACCACAGAAATGCAAACATTCAGGTTCACAAATTTTCTGATTATCCTTTTTTGTGACAGACATTAGCTAGTATTTGGTTAGAAGCATAATATATTTAGATTTGCTCAGTTGCTGTGAGTGGAAAAACATTCTATGGTTATATAATATTGTGAGGCTATGTGACAACACTTTGTTTAGATAAAATGAAGAATATTGGTTTATCAGGGTGCTAAAAATATATTCTCAGTCATTCTTCTCGAATAAAAAGAAATAACCACTTGATCTATTGAGCCTCATTCAGTCTTGAAATGGATGAAGTTTTAGAAGGTTGGCTGTGGTGATCTTACTGATTGGTTAACACAGGGAATATTCTCAACCACATTCTCCCTGCTATCTCATGCAATAAACAGAAGTAACATACGAACTTCCCCAGCATCCTTTGCAGCTAGGATTGGTTTTATGATCTTGTTCTCATCAATGCCATGAAAGATGGAGTCTATGGGGTCAATTCTGAAGGAGCTCTTATTCTTCCTTATACTTCATGCCTTGAACGTAAATGGAATGCCTAGAGTGTCAGGAATTAATTTGCAACCAAAGGCAACAGAGATGAGGACATAAAGCTAGTGCTTTTGATGACATCGTTGAGCTACTAGCCTTCTTTCATATTTACTTTCCTCCAGATTTTTAATTGTGTAAGACGACTAAATGACTTCATTATTTACGTAAAATGGCTGGTCAGTTTTGTTGTTGTTGTTTCACTTGTAGCCAACAGCAGTTGGCTACATACAGTTCTCCCCTACTTTGAGGAGATAAATCTACATTGTGTGCAGACCCAGTCAGCCCACTGTCAGAAACATGGTCCAAATTTACTTCCCTGAAAATAATCGAAAGCAGCACTTTCTAAGGGAACTTTGTATGATGATGGAAATGTTCATACAGACTACCATGCATATGTGGCCACTGAGTACTTGAAACATAGCTAGTGCTAATGCAGGACTGAATTTTTAATTATATATAGTTTTAATTAATTGAAACAACCTGAAATAGCCACCTATGTCTACTAGCTATCACATCAAACAATGCAAATCTAAAAAAACTGGAAGTCTATTAAAGGACAGATTACTGTAGTTCTTTTGAAAAACACACAGCATCTAACTTTATATATGTTATTTCATAGGCCCAGGAACACCTCATTATGGAAAAATGATGATTCAGTGGGGCTTTACATAGTGTCATGTTTGAAGGTTTTTAAACCATATTTAACTTGCATATCAGCTAATGACACACAACTGATACCAATTTAAGCATTTTACATTGACGACTATAATAAAGGATGTCTTTTTGGAATAATAATCTTGTTCAGACTGTACTCATTCAGCTATGTGTTAAGATTTTTGTATCTTCAATTACAAATGGACAGAAAAATAATAGTGCGCCAGTCTCATTAAGGTGCAGGGGGTACAATAACTCTTTGAGATAAACTGTAAATTGGAGTTTGCAGAAGACTTCTGTGTATTCAAGAAATCCAGGCCCAGAGTGTACCAACAGGACTCCAAGAGTGGTGAGGGGCTCAGGGCTGGCAGCTGAAGGGACAGAAGCGGTGGACACTCACCATACCAGAAACCTGAAATCTGGGGGAGAGGGGGCTGTCATGACCTCAAATGTGGAATTCACTGTTCGGTGCTATACCGAATGCGATTGGTAGAAATTACTCCATCATGCCTCGGTGTCTTGTGTAATACTAAATAATCAGCATGCTTCCATGCACAGCAATTCCTAGAGCCTGAGGAAAAACAAATTCTGCGACCATCCACAGTGGCCCAGAACAGTTAAAGGTTATCACCTGTTCCATCTCCTGATGAGGATCATAGTCACAGACAACTACTCTGTCACCAGCTACCTCCTGGCTGCTGAGAACAGGTGAGCAAAGGGTCAGGAGTCTTTATGTGTTGGGAAGCTAAGTCCCTACAATCTAGGCCGATGCACAATTTCAAGAAGGAGTTGACAAATCAATCTTATTCCAGAAACAGGACTACTCACACTCAGGGTTGTCCCAGAAATGATGAAGAAAGTAAGTTGTGAGGTTCTGTGTGTAAAACACACTCTATCAAAAAAAAAAAAAAATTCCATTTAAGAAAGCTACCATCTCTCATTTCTTTCTTTTTTTTTTTTTAAAGATTTTATTTATTTATTTATTTTGACAGAGAGAGAGCAAGAAAGCACAGGCAGACAGAGTGGCAGGCAGAGGCAGAGGAAGAAGCAGGCTCCCTGCTGAGCAAGGAGCCCGATGTGGGACTCGATCCCAGGACGCTGGGATCATGACCTGAGCCGAAGGCAGCCGCTTAACCAACTGAGCCACCCAGGCGTCCCCCATCTCTCATTTCTAACCAATGGTAGTTAGGTAAATGCTTCCTGAGACAATTATAGACACTGGATGAACTCCAAGTTGACTGTTTTCCCCAGAGAAATTATTTATACTCAGTGTTATTCTCCTTTCATATCCACAAGGACTTGCTTCTCATCAGTTTGCAGTGTGTTGCTTTGAAAACACCTGTGTTTTCTTGATAGGTCTTGTTTTGAACTACTTACTTTATGGTAGCTTCCAATGTTCAAGAAGATAAAAAACAACCATGCGTGAGAAGTTAAGACCCAGTCCTAGGGACGCATGGGCGGTGCATTAGGTTAAGTGTCTGACTCTTGGTTTTGGCTCAGGCCATGACTGCAGGGTTGTGAGCTGGAGCCCCACGCAGGGCTCCGCGCTGGGCATGGGCCTGAGATTCTCCCTCTCCCTCCTTCCCCCTGTGCTCTCTCTCTCTCAAATAAATAAATAATATATTAAAAAGAATAAGTTAAAACCAAGTCCTCATAGAGGCTAAGCATGAGACACGCTCTATAGGAACACACTGTGTCTGAAAGAAGGTCACGTTCAGAAAGTATCACTCATAAAGATGTACCAAGATGTAAATGTTTACCTATGATGTGGCTCTGAAACGTGGAATCCGCAACTGTATCTTCATCCTCCTGCAGGCTTTCACTTGCTTCTTTTATCTGCAGCAGCAAGAAAATAATGTAAGTTCTTATTTGTTATATGAAATAGACTGTTCACAATCAGAATGATGGTTCATTCTGTAACAAATGTGGGTATGTGTGAGTGGTTGTGTACACACACACATATATACACACATACGTGTAAACACATATACCTATAATACATATATGTGAATGTGTATGTGTGTGCATCTATGTATACACACACATAGTGTATATATACACACATAGATATTTTCTTCATTCCACTTTTCCTTACTCTATCACTTGGCTGTATCACAAGTCTTAATTACTAGAGCAAGAGTATATTTTCAGAAACATAACCCCAGACCTGGAAATGAGGATTTACAGGGTACCTAATTCTCCATAAGATGTTAAAGATACAGCTTTGGCTTTTAAGACTTAATAAAGTCAATAACACAGAGCTGTTAGGAAAAATTAAAGCCAAAGAAAATATAATTCCTCCAGAGACAGTGACCTCTACCACAAGTTATTTTAATAAAAAGAAAGAAATATACTTACATCTCCTGACCCTTTCCTGGAATGTAACTCTCTAAGAAAATGATTTCTTTTGTTCTTTCTATGATGAAACATAAGGTGACTGTGATGTATACTTAGTGAACTAGAGCAGTGACACATTTATATCAATTTTTTAGGTCAAAAACATTCCCCTTCTATTTCAGCTGAAATATCCAGATGCTGAATGGGTTAGCACTTGGCAGAACTCTAGAGAGACTGGAATAAGTCACAGTATTTTATGAATGAGAATTCTGAGATCCAGCAAGTTTCCTTCAACATATTGTAAGTGGAAATGCTGGGACTAAAACTCATGTCCCTTCCTTCTCAATCTAGTAGCAGTGGTAGTAACAATGCGACCAGTATGAACCATTACTTAGAAGGCAAACTCTGAAATACTATGGATTACTTAGTATTACACAATTACAATCTTCATGCCTGTGATCTCAAAATCCCCAGATCGGGCTAAATGCTACTATTAGCCTCCTCCTCCTGAAGAAACAGACAAGTAATTGCCAAAGTGGTGGAGCCAGGATTCAAACTCAGCAAAACTGACTGCAGATTTGTGTTCATTTGAGGGCACTTTGTTTTTCTCAAATTTTCCTTTGACTACGCCAGTAGACTTGGCCTCAATTTCAAGACAGCTTGTGGTCGTTGGCAGAATGACCCTAAAACACTCTCTTAAAGTACATCCCCATTGGTCACCTGGGAAGCCAGTGATAATTCTGTGAACTGTGCACTGAATGCAGTGGGGTTCTGCTTAGGCACATACATTAGAGGCCATCAGTGGATTTGCTCAGGGGCTTGAGTTGAATGCCAAGAAACTCTTATTTCATACTCGCAATATAGAAAGTCATACGGTTGCATACTGACCTTGAGCTAGATTTAGCTTTCAAATTTTTACCTATTTTTCATACCTAATGGAAAAAGACCAATTATTTATATTTTATAATTTCGGTTCCAATATCAGAATGTAAATGGTGCTTGTTCTGGATGTGCTGAGAGCCAGAAGGTGGCAGACTGAAGAGAGTATGGAGACGGCTTCTTGAACCCCACAAGGAGAGGCCAAGGATTGAATATCCAGAGGCCACATTCATCACTTCTTTCCCCCATCAGCTCTCTGCTCTGCAGGCACTTCCCTGTTTTTTAGCATGTCCAGAGAAGAAAGTTGGGGAAGAGGGCAAGGGTGGGGGGAGACCTCATCAAGTCTATGGACACTTTGGTAGTGGACATTTATGAATAGCAGAGAAGAAAAGCACTGTGAGCATGAGAAAGGCTAATATGCTACTTAATTGCCTTCCAAGGTTTGCCCAGCTCAGTGACCTGTTCGTGACAAGGCTATCAAAAGACCCACCGACAAAGGGATCCCAAACTACCTACATTTCCATTAATAACCCAACATGAAACTTGCATCCTCATTTAGAGAGACATCAAGGAAATATCTATATTCTCAGCCCATACCAACACTTATGAAAACATGTCTCATGTTTTCTCTTACCTATTATGTAAAGCAGTATTTCCTTTAGGTTCTTCAACACTGATCTATTTTTAAGATTTTATTTATTTATTTGACAGAGATCACAAGTAGGCAGAAAGGCAGATGGCCAGGGGGAAGCAGGCCCCCCACAAAGCAGGGAGCCCGATGCAGGACTCGATCCCAGGACCCTGAGATCATGACCTGAGCCGAAGGCAGAGGCCTAACTCACTGAGCCACCCAGATGCCCAACACTGATCTATTTTAAACTTGAAGGTATCCCCTGCTCACCTGCTGGCTTATGGGGGAATCATCCTCTCTATCAGTCTGTGAGACTCTAAACTAAAGAGTCTAATAGTTAAAATCAGATTCTCATCTTGCAGATAAAGGATAGGAGGCTCCTACAGTGTTAGTGATCTCTTCAAGGTCACAGAGGATTTTAGCTTTAGAGTGGGCATTTCTGGCCTCTATTCATTGCTAAAATTAAAATTTTCAGAGTTTGCCATATTGTTACAGTCCTCCTTCCAAGACCTTCCAAAGAACTACTATTTTCTGTTAGTGTCTGGAAGTTAGATATGTAAGCAGTATTCCATGTATACATAAATTTTATTTTTACCTAAGAGTAGCAAAAATTTTCAGAGACTGTGTGTGTGTGTGTGTGTGTGTGTGTGTGTGTTTAACTTCTCTGCTTCCCTTCCCTTCTGGTTCCCTAATCCGTTTGTGGAACTTAACTACCACCTTTCTCCCAGTATCATATTGAGGAAAGAAAAAAAAACAAAAACAGCTATCCTCTAGTCCTACTTGTCAGCTCCTTGTCAGAACTTTCTTAGAGCTCTATTTGCTTAACAGCAAATGCTAAATATGGCCTCTGGGGACTTATCAGAAGAACTTATCAGAGGAAAGCCCCTAGTTCTTTCAGGTTTCCTGGGCTGATGACCCATAAAAAGCAGATGACCCATGACAGGAAAATCCAAAGAAGATAGGTGAAAAATCAGCAAAGGAATGACAAATGGGGGAGTGCCTCAGAATGGCATACGTGTTGGCTCTAATTATCTATACAAATAGATTTCAATGCAAGGCAGTTATTAAAGAAATCCATTTGCCTATGGAAATGAGGGGCATAATTTATTTTGACAGTAGATTCCCCTGACTATTTACATTTTTCATGGGCTGAACTTAAAATTAATTTTCACTCTTGATCACTCAGTGGCTGGGTATTGGTGAGAGGTTGTGGGAACTTATCCGGAACTAAGGAGCTGCAACTCAAGATTAAGAATTTGCCAAAGATAGAGACAACTGAGATGATCTTCAGGTGACGAAGTACTTTAAAGATGAGAGTTTTCACAAAATCAAGAAGTTTGGCTCAGAAAAGAATGGTGGTTAGAGATATAGAATTTTCTCGGCCATTGTTCTAATAGGAACTGATACAAATTAATGTCAAGCAATATCCTATTTGGTAAGAAGTAGCAGGTAACTCAGGCAATAACTCTTGGCTATTTTTGGTTTAAGTTTATTGTCAGTACTTTGGGTGCCTTGTAATGGTGCATTTTCAAGTCTTGTCCATCTTTTGGGCTCTGCCCTTGTAGTCAAAAACTGTACCAAATACTGATCTCTAACAGGAAACCATTAAATGTCACTTTGCCCATTATATTCTACTAACCCCTATTATTAGAAAGGCCAGGGAGGAAGGAGCTTACAAAGGACCCTGGAGGAAAATGGAGAAAATAATTCACCATATATATATATATATGTGTGTGTGTGTGTATATATATACACACACACACACACCATACATATAACATATATATAATGTATATTATACATATGTGTATGTATATATACATATATATGTATGTATACACACAATATATATGTATAACATATATATTATGTATAACATATATGTTATATATATTATATGTTACATTATATATTATGTATGTATGTACATTATATATTAATTTTAGAATTAAATCCAACATTTGGGGACATCCTTCATTTGAAATTTTGCTTACATTTCTTCCTTGACTCATCCTAACATGAACTGCTTCCCAAGAAGACATTTTGCAGTTGCAGTTTATTGCAAATGAAAAGAACATAATGAACCTAAGTGAGACAAGAAGTAATTTTTGGAAGGAAAACTCCAGAAGGCATTACCTTTAGAAAAGTTAGTCATTTAGAAAAATTTGCAGGAGGAGGGCAAAATATGCATGCTTCTTATTAGCATCAAAATAGCACTTAGAGCAGAACTGTTCAATTAAGGATGCCAAAATTATAACATTTTACAGAACTTAATAAGATGATAACAATTTGTGTAATTATTGTACTATTTTATCCTATTTCATCACCACAGTACCACTTTAATGGAATAATATTTGATGCTTTTTTATTAGCATACGTGATTTTCTTTTTCAGACTATGGGATGCTGGGAGAAAAAAATACTCATAATTTAAAATACTCATATTGAAAGGGCCATCTCTTCCCAGCGCACGATGAAAGTATTCGATCTTGTTGATTTTGTTAACGACTTTTATTTTGTCCAGTGATAGTTAAACAGGAGCCTGGAGCTGCCTTCCCTTGAGACTTTCCATTCCACAAAATTATCTGAATCCACAGGAAGGAAGGACTTATGACATGCTGCAATAGAGCACATTTCTTTCTTGCTTATTTACTTAATACCAATGCAGTCTTTCTTGGGAATGCCTTTCGCCCTCTTGTAATGATTTTATATAGTTCAAGTAAAAGTACAAAGTAACATGGCCCTTGTCTAAATTACACAAAAATTAGAGCTAAGTGGTCTGTAAATGATGGCCTAAATGGGGACATAAGACTCTAATTAAGGCTCTTAAAGGAGAAAAAAATTTAATTCTGCAAAGAATTAATGGGACTTTTACGCATTTTAAAAAATGTATCTAGGAATCCTGAAAATGGATATGGATACAGAATTACTAGCGGACTAAATGGAAGTCAGCTACATACATAGCTATATGTATGGAAATAATCTTTGTGTTATAATCACCACAGATTAAAATAATTAAAATCTCTGAGGACCCTCATAACGAAATAAAGTCTTGGTTTGTAAAGGGAAGAGATGGTGATATAAGATTTTGAACCGTGACTTTATTATTAAAAAAAAACCAACAAACGATATGTATTATGTGCAGTTCTTGTTTTTATCCCAAGTGACTACAATGAGAAGAATCTTTTGCAATATAGTTCAAAATAAGCATACAGCAAATTTACCTTGAGCCATAGTAGGAGAAAATTCCCTCAAACTCTGAATTTTAAGAGGTTCATGGGTATTCCCATCAATGTACTATGGTATTAGAATATATCCTATTTTGCATCTAATTTACTTCCTGTGTAAGCTGATAACATATAATAAATAGGTTTTCACTGCTAGTCTTGTACTAGTCCCAAAGGAGACTATGGCAATGTCCTCTCTGAAATTAGTAATTTTAGTCCACTCCACATTGATGATTACAGAGATGAAACAAAAAACATTGCATTTTACATTAAAAAAAAAAAGAAAGAAAGAAAGACTAGCTGGTCAGCTACCCAGGTTAATAATATTCCTCTGTATGGCAAAGCTTCCCAGCATGACTAATTTCCTCTTGTAGCTAACTAGAAAAAATTAGCATATCCCAGTTGATTATGTATTTTGGGGTGGTTAGGGAATCTTTGTACTTTACAGAAAACAGTAAGAGTGTTTCTTGTAGATATTCTGAAAGGACTAAAGGACACTTATTACTACACTGTGAAAAACTGAAGACAAGAGATGAAAAGCACAGAAATTATTTTAGCATTAGGAAGTAACAAGAAAGCAAAAATGAAACTGTAAAAGCCAAACAGAGGGTCTTTTTGTTTTTTTGGTACTTCTGTGCAGTGAAGATATACCTTAAGCTGTCAGAAACATATTAAATGGGGCATAGTTAAATTGAGTGCCTCCGATAAGGGGCTCTGCCAGGCTATCAAAGTTTTAGATCAGTGGGATTGAATTTCTGGCATATTGCACATTTCCACGCGTTCATTCTCTCTCTTTCCTTTCGGTGACACTACAAGGGCAGTCTTAGATATGCTTATAATTTGTGATTTTTATAATGCAGGGGACATCTACGTTTTCAAAGAAGGGAAGATACCATGGAAGCCCAGAAGAGAAAAGGGGGAAAATAAAAAAAAATTTTTTTTGCAAAGAACATAGTTCCCATAGGATTTCTGAGTTTAATATAAAAGACTACAGCTCCTCAGAGTCCAGAGCTCTTTGAAAGAAAAGTATGCATTTGTTGTCAACTGAAATATGTCTATGAAATTCTTAATAACTAATAATGTCAATCATTATTCCTAAAATCACCTCTAAATCACTCCAGAAAAAAAAACAACATATAATTACTAGATTTCCCTAAGAATATGGTAGCAGGTACCATACTTTACAATTTCTTTGATTACAGTACAAAAATATATGGATACAGTAATTCTGTAAAAAGAATATTTTTGTTTATGTAAGTGCTTCAAAACTTACATAAAGAAACAATGATCATCACCAAAGCAATTATGCAAAAACAGAAAGAATGTAAGGAGACTCAGTGCAACTTAAGGTAATTTTCAAAATAAAACTATTATTTGAAACTAGCAAGTGCTAGGGAAATGGAAAAATGCCCTTTCACTTGTTTTTTTAAAAGGGAATTACCTCCTAAGTTCTGGCCCTCACAATTAAGAGACTGAATAATAGGGAGTCAAGTTGCAAAGTAGATTTCTTGGCCTTAACACCTGTGAGAGGTGAGAGGAATTGGTACATAGACAGAACTTCCAAAAAAATGAACAGTGCTTAAACTGAATCATCACAGTGGCCAATATTCTCCCCAGTTGTTTAGCACTTTTGGTTTTCATAACCATGTTCCTTCCTTTTTGTATCACTGGGAATGAAGGAAGAGATCATCAAACAAATCCCCTGCACAGGAGTAGAATTTGCAGATGACAGCTGATATCACAGTGTCATTTGCCAGCACTGTCTGGTTCCACCATCCTTCTGAAAGGGAGCTAACACAGCAGCCTTACCGGACGGAGCGGCCCCTTTGCAATCTCGATGCCATCTCTCTGCGGGAAGCCGTCACCAGCTTTCTCTCTGTTTTCTGGAACTTTCCTTCCCCTCCCGGTCTCTTGTTCATCCCTTTCCATCTTGCGTATTTACTTAATGCCAATGCAGAAGGTAGAAAGAACCCAGGCAGGTTCACTTCAGAACCGGGATGGGTAGAGCACTTACCAGGGAGCCTTTCGGTATTTCCACATCGGCTTTGGTTTTGATGTTTTTCTTGTGGTTTCCTTGAGTGCTTGCAGAGCTGCTGGTGAGACAGGAGCCCTGGGAGCTGCCCTTTAACACACTCCTGCAGGAAACATTATTTGATCCACTTTCTGTCTGTTGAGCTGCTTTCTTATCAACTCTGCAGGTAGAAAGTGATTCCTCTGATAAATTACATTGCTCTTCTTGAATCACTACTTTTCCCAATCCCTTAATGTTTAAAGTAACCTCTTTGTATCTCTTTGTCTTTAAACCTTTGAGTGATAAATGTTTGTCAGTGGCCTTGATCAAATCTTCATCTGACATTCCAGTAGTGTGTCAGTTTAGATTTGATAATAATTTATTTTTATTTTTTTAACTGCTTGTGAGGTCGGGGGAGGAGGGAGCAAAATAAAAGCCACTGAAGAGTGATTGCTAAACACAAGTCTGGCTTAAGATCAGCGGGAAATGTAATTACCTCTGCAAAGTTTCTAAGTACACGTTTGCTTGGTACAATCAATGAGGTCGGCATACCTTAAAATGTATGTATAATTTTCTTCCATTTCATGCCATGTGGGTACATTCACAGTTCCAGTATAGGTTGAATTTCTATCAACCTTGATAAAACTTCCCATTCTTTAATTTCAAAGACCATTGGTTTGGTTAACAAAGTAACATGGACTAAATTATCATTTTATTGCTAACTTTTATTTCATTGTTTAAATTCTGGCTAATGTAGAAAAGACTGTTATTCTGCATTTCTGCTTGTATGAAAACATGCTTGACTGGGGTTTACTGTGCAGGAAGTCAACAACTCTCCTTGTTTCCGGTGGGGGGGGGGACCCCTGACATTTCACACCCTCCCTTCACCAACACGTTTACCTGTTCAAAAGTTCCGTCATAAACGTATCTTTTGTGGAACATGTAACAGGGCTGGGCCTATTTCTTGGTTCAAACTTCATTTGGTCATAAATGCCTTGCGGTGTTTTCAGATCATTTTTGCTTCGTAAATTACTGTCTGGATTCTCTGCCACCTTGGTGTTCCTGGTAAGTTCATTTTCTATTTTACGCTGCAGCTCAGGCTTCTTTTTCTCTTTTTTCTTCTCCGATTTTAGTTGTTTGTTTCCAAACCCCAAACCTTTTGCATCTTTTTTTTCCACCTTGGTTTTGGAGACATCCATTTTCCTGCTACTGAGAGCTGGAAGTCTACTCCGAAAACCAAACCAGCTGGCAAAAGAAGGTCCGGGCTTTGGCTTTGCTTCCACAGAGGGGGACTTTGTTTGCACTTGGCCCTTTTCCACATTTTCCTGAATGCACAACATGACCTTTTCTTCAATTGTAGGTGAGAGGGGGGCTTCGGGGCTCACAGCGCCAGTCCTGGTTGTGGAAGTATCTGGACACCTTCCAGAAGTTTCTAGCTTGGATGTCCTGCTCGGTTCAAAACTGGTCAGACGCTGTGTCCTCCCTGGATTCTGCAGGGCTTGTGGGCAGTCTGTTGGGGTGGGTGGACATCTGTAGTGGTCGCTGCTTGTTTCCTCAGGGACAGCCTCACTGGGGCCCCCTCCCTCGGCACAACCCTGCTCCTCTTCCATTCCACATGCGGTGGGGAGCTCTTCGGATTTGGGAGGGACTCTCAAAGGCAATTTGCTTGGGCTCCCATGCTGGCTGCTGGAGCTGCCTGTACTCCTGGGGGAGCTTTGCCTGGAGGAGGGATGCCCCAGAGGCCTCCCAGCACCGGGAAGACCATCAGACATGGGGGCAGAAGGGGTCTTAGGCAAGCCCTCCGTGGAGGAACTCTGCCGGGTGAGGGAATTGCCTCTCTCAGCAGTGTTGGTGATAATCTGAGTTCGAACTTTGCTGGGCCCTTCCATGGGGGGCGTAGGGGGCTTGTCTCCTGAGGAAATGCTGAAACTCTGACTTCGGGCTTTAGCCCCATTCATGCCTAGGGCTGGTTTTAGGTGTGGCTTACTGGAGGAGAGGGATCTTTTCACAGACTTGTTTTCTACCCCATCTTTTCCATCAGCCCCAGGGACGCTGTTTTCCAACGACTCTGGCATTGCTGTATCCAGGGGAAGCCCTTCAGACAGCCTGTCTTGTGCCTGAAAACCCAGTGGAGTCACATTTCTTTCATCTGCTATGGTCTCCAGGCTCACTGGATTCCTGGCGTCCTCGGGCTTAGACTTGCTCCCAGCCACAGAACTTTTAGAGGCTTCATTCAGACTGTCTTTTTCATGTTTCCCTGGCACCGTGGAACTTTTCCTGAGCAACTGGGGAGACTTCATGAGAACCTTGAGCCCAACTGGGAGGCGGGTTTTCAGGCCTTTCTCATGAGCGTTTGTACAACCATATGGGGTGTTATGGCTTTTGGAAGACCGTGATGATGAGTGACTGCTAACCTGAGATGATGGTGCCTCATTCACCCCTAAGAAGGAAGACTTAGGTGATGTGGGGACACAGTCATTCAGCTGTCCTTTTCTTCCTGGAGACACACTTTTGGAGGACAGGATTTCCAGTGGCTCATGGGCTGAAGGACAATTCTTGGGAGTCCGTAACCCAGTGTCTGTTTGTGTGGTCCCAAGCATTTGGTGAGGTGGAGTTTTGGGGACACCTCTCTTCGGAGAGACCTTTGGGGGCCCTGGGGCCATCATGGCAAAGGAGCTGGAGGGGGTATGTGCAGAACATCTGGTTTGAATCACTGTTTCCGTGGAGGGCGGAGGGTGAGCGAAGACAGGCTTTCTGAAGGCCACAGAAGGTTTCTTCCCCGGCACTTCTGCTAGGATCTGATTAGAGGAAATAATAGGAGCAGAGGGTCCTTTCAGAGGGGGGGATTTGTACATAGTCCTTGCTGCTTCACTGGGGACCCTGGTTTCAGGCTTGGATGATGAGGGTGGTGGTAAATAGTTATAACTGGGCCTGACGAGAAGGGAGCCTGACCTATCTGGAGGGGGTGGGGGGGAAGGTGACTTCACCCCTGCCTCTGGCCCAGAGTCACAGTGTTTGTCCCTCGTCAGGGATTCTGTATTATCACTAGGCTCAGTGAGGGACCTTGGCAGCAATTGTGACGCTGGAATCTGACTCTTGGAGCACAGGACCCAATCCTTTCTGCTGGACATTTTGGAGCCATGAGGCAGTTGGCTGGGGTGTTTTGGAATGTGTGAATCTGTATGTAAATCAAAAAGGGGTGCTGGGCCCTCAGTCTTCTTAAACCGTGAGAGTTTCCCAGGAGCTAAGGCTGGTGATTTTTCAAGAGACACTGGGCCAGAGGAGGGGACTCTCATGGAGGCTTCAGGCTCCATTATTTTTGACTTCTGAGGTGAAGCCTTGCCCCTGGCAGGGATTTTTGTCAGACTCTGCTTTTGATAGACACCCATGGACACTGAAGACCTAGAACTACTCTGGCATGACAAATTCAGTGTTGGTTTGCCGGGTCTTTGTCGCTGAGGACTTTGTGTTACTGTCCTGGGGCTGAAGGAACCATTGGGGGCCATAGCAATGTTATCTATGTCACCTTTCGGAATGTTTTTCTCGGTTTCCTCTTCAGGTCTCTTTAGGAAAGTGTAGTCTCTTGCAGCAGCTCCCAGCTGTATATGAGCAATTCCCTGAGGTGAAAGTTCAGTATGTTCTGCCTTGGGGCCAGCAGGGGCTTGGTTGATGGAAATCTCATTTCTGGTAACAGTGACAATGCCTGTCTGTTGAGAGCTGAATTCAATGGGCTCACCGTCTTCAGCATCAAAGATGACAGTAATGCATTCTTCTGAAGAAGTCCTTTTTACAACCCTCTGCTGCTTAATGAAGCTAAATGTCTTTGGCCGACTCTCTAAGGGGATGGGCACTTGTTTTTCCTCCTCTTCAGGAGACCCAAGTTGAGATTTTCCAAATCCCATGAGGATGTCCAGATTCTCCATGGACTTGTCAGTGTCAGCAGTCAGTGACAAGTCTGAAGGGCTTTTCTCGTCACTGCTACCTATGTGCAACTCGTTGAGGGCTTCATTGTCATCGGTGTCTGAAAGCTGGAGACTGAGAGCCACATGGCCAGAACCAGGGTTGCACGGCTCCCTCTCTCTCCGTACCTGAGGCGTCTGCGCATGTGGGCACAGCTTCCTCTCCAAGGGGCAGTTGCTGGCACAACTGGCCAGGTTTTCAGGCCTTTCCCTTGGGTAAACTGAGGATGTGCCTTCTGAAAAGTGTTTTCTATTCGGCTCCCAGCCAAATAGGCTGTCAGAAACACTGTGGGTTAATTTACGACTGTGCAGCCTGCAGCCCCGGCTTGGAACTGCCTGGAGCAAGGGTAAGGAGGAAGAGTCCTCATCGGCATCATCGTGGGAATCTGTGTCATATACAAATGTCTCGTGGGGCTCCTTGCAGGGGCTCCTCCTGTCAGCTGGTTTGCAGGAGGGATAGTCCTTAAGGCTGCTGCTCTTAATTCCTGGAGAATATATCCCTTCATTGGAGTTCATGCAATCTTTATAACCCCATTTGGTTATCACTGATGGGGGTTCAAGTAGCACTTTTCGCTTCTGTAGCTTTCTCAGTCCTTCCAAAATGTGACTTTCCTTGATACGAGTTGGAGGTAGTTCATCTGTAGGACTAGCAAAGCCACTCGGGAGTGAAGAGTCAATACTTAGCCTTTTATCCCAGTTTTGTGATGATTTCTAGGAAAGAAAAGTAGGTATCAGAAATCACTGAACCACGTGGATCACAACTGTAAAAAGGAAAAGTCTGTCATTCGACTTGATTCTAGCAGTTAAGTGTTCATCTATAAATGCACACTTTAATTATTGAATGCAAATTAATCATTAACAATGCAGCAAATCTCTGTTTTGCCAGCTTCTGAGCTAAGGAACCCATGATATAATGAAGTAGTAGGTAAGGACCCTGTCCTCAAGGAGCAAGCAAATCAGCAGGGGAGAGGAGACTGGGCAAAAATAGCCAGAAGTCAAGGGAGCAATATCCAAATGTATTTGTGTTTTGTAATTGACCAATACAAATGTAGTAGGAACTGCATTAATGAAATGCATATAAGGAGTTTTTTGTTTTGTTTTGATTTTGCTTTTTTTTAAACCTACCTAGCCCTTGAATGAAGGGTAAGTTTGTCTTAGTTAATAAATGATTAAATACATAGTTGGAAATGATTTCTGGGTAGAAGAAGTGGGATGGCAAAGACCTGAATCATGAAGATAGGTTCAAGGTACACTTAGGAAATAACCAGAAACGGCCTCACTGTATAGTGTTTCTGAGAGGTAGAGAGGGCAAATGGAAAAGCAAGTTGGTCCCTATCTCTATGGTCCCTTCCACTCTAAGGTTTGATGCTTCTGTGACTTCAGGACTTTATTTGGTAGAAGAGGAACATCTGTGAGAAACTTACATATATATCTAACAGTGGGCCGTTCCTTAGCTGTTAGAACCCTATAATAATGATTCACCTACCAAGAAAGGTCAATTTCCTGTCCCTCATACCATTCCAAATACCAGGACTAGTTTTGACCAAGAAATGACACAGAAAAAGTATTATATCCTGCACAGACCTTCCTCTTTTTCACAGTACTGCTAACAAGAAGGAGAAAGCTAGCATTTCCCAAGCATCTGCTGCGTAGCAACCACTGGAACAAGGCTTTGATTTAATATTCAGAACAACACCGTGAGGAAGACATTATCAACC
>RCUC01138142.1:0-18072 GCA_003697995.1 Taxidea taxus jeffersonii | reverse complement strand
GTGGAGGAGGCTGCCTGCTAGAGATACCCCACCCGTGCTGGGCACTCTGAGTTAGGCCAGGGTGGTCCGGTAAAGTCACTTCCTCTGATAGCTGGGGCTGGTCAGGCCCGAAGCACCTACTCTCTGCTTGGAGGCTCGCACTTCAAGGTCATGAGACTCCATGGCTGATGAAAGTTAATAATTACTGAGTGCTCCCTTCGCACTAGGCAGCCTGCTAAACTCACACTGTATTTGCTTATTTAATCCTCACCACTGCCAAAAAATGCAGGGCCTCTCACCCTGCCTTTTATCATTTTACAGATAAAAGGGAGGCACAGAGAGGCGAAGTAATGTGCCAGTGGCCTCCCAGCTAGTTAATGGCAGAGCTGGGATAGGAGCCCAGGTAGCCCGGTCCCAGAGCCCAGGAGCCTCGGCGCCACGCTGTTCTGCTCATCTGAAGGAGAACGTGAACTTGACTGAAGCTAGGAAAGCCTTTATCCACTTGGTTCTGGCAGCACAGTGTTAATTTGGACTGAGAGCTACTGTCACAGTAGGAAAAGGGGCCGGGCGGTCCAGTCTGACTGTTAACGGTCTGTGGGCCTCCGTGTAAGTGCGACCTGGCTGGAGCAGGTAGTCGTGTGGAAAGTGATGTTAAAATCAGAGAAGCAGGGCGCCTGGGTGGCTCAGTGGGTCAAGGCCTCTGCCTTCAGCTCAGGTCATGATCCTAGGGTCCTGGGATCAAGCCCCACATCGGGAATCTCTGCACAGCAGGGAGCCTGCTTCCTCCTCTCTCTCTGCCTGCCTTTCTGCCTACTTGTGATCTCCGTCTGTCAAATAAATAAATAAAATATTTTTAAAAAAATCAGAGAAGCAGTTTGGGATGGAGAGAGGCAGACAGGAGCTTGAGGTATGGGTGTTGCTGGAGCCAAAGTTGACCTTGGTGCTGCCAGAGAATTCCGATGGCCCCCTCTCTCCTTCCACCAAATAGGTTTTGAGTTTGATCGGTGGTTGAATGTCCCGGGCTGGCCCCCCTACCTCCCTGACCTCTCCCCTGGCGACTCACTTATGAAGCCCGCTGAAGAGCTGGCCCAGCTGTGGGAGATGGAGGAGTTGGACATGAAGGCCATTGAAGCTGTGGCCATTTCAACCTGGAAGACATACCAGCTGGTCTATTTCCTCGATAAGATCCTCCAGAAATCCCCTCTCCCTCCTGGTAAGAAAAAGTGGGGCAAATGAATGCAGCATATCAAGGTTCCGTGTGTACAGAGCTTGATATTGGGGTGAGAGGGAGACCCAGAGGAAGCCATTGCAATGCTCACCCCTAGGCGATTGCTGGGGTGTCGGCAGGTGGGTGCAAGCACGCCACGGGGAGCGCCTCGACAGCTGCTGGGAGTCCCACACATGGGTCGGGGGAAGGAACTCCTGTAGCCCAGCGCTCACTGCACCCTTGGGCTCTGCAGGTGATCCTGAAGTCTTGAGTCCTCCTAACCGCTCATGCCTGGGGGCTGTGACTGTGACCCTGCAGGTAACAGGAGATGAAATAGGTCCCATAGCCAGTGGGTGGCGGGCTTGGGATCTGGACGCTCTCAACCACTACTGCCGTATGGCCACTCGGCCAGAAATAACCTTCACCCAGGGGTGTTGGAAAGAGAGAAAGTGAGAGCCCAGATAGTACTCAGCAGCTGGGCAGGAATGGGAGAAAAGGGGGGGTCACAGTGTGTTTTAGGGAGATAACCTGGATTTTTAACCTGGAAGGTAAGTGGGATGACGACAGAAGGTCTGTAATCACATTAAGGAAAGTTTGGTGGAAGAGCCTTAGAAATGAAGGTGAACTTGAGAATCAGTCAGTAGTTCCCTTCCAGAGCATAAGATGAGCAGGAGGAGTGTAACCTCCTGGGGTCGGGAACCTCCCTGACGTCATCTCAGGGGCTTCCGGGAGGGCCTGTGGGCAGATGTGCTCGTGGCTCTGATGACACAGCCATTAAAAACCCATTTTCTTTCTTTAGGGAATGTGAAAAAATTTGGAGAGACATACCCAAAAATCTCAAACTCCCAGAATGCGGAGCTCCGGCTACGATGGGGACACATTGTCATTAAGAATGACCACCAGGAGGATTTCTGGAAGGTGAAGGAATTCCTACAGAGCCAGGTAGGGAACCCCCAACTCCTTGACCCCTTTAGGCACACACAGTGGGCCGCCTCGCCAGTAAGGCATAGTCCTGTGGGCAGAGGGGAAGGGAGAGGACCCCGCTCAGCGGTCTTATTCCTGAGTGTGGCCAAGGGAGGTGTTGCCATGGCGGGGAGAAGCCTCCAGGGTTGGGAGCGTTTTGCAGATGACCTGGTGAGGCCTGAAGGCCCCAAGCTGGGCAGAGCTAACCCCACACTGGGAAGAAGGGTAAAGCAGGACTTGAGGACTGGTCTTCGGGAGAGGGGCCCAAAGACAAGAGAGGTGAGTGGAGGGTAAGACCATAGGTTCCTGCTTCCTGGGGAAGCCCACCACCCGGGAGGGCTCCAAGGCCAGCAGCGGTCCTGCTGGGGAAGGGCCAAAGCATCTCCAAGCCCGGGGCAGGACAGGGCTGGGTCCAAAGCAGCACTCAGATGCCCTCCTCTGTTGGCGCTGGGAGCTGCGTTCCTGTCTGGAGGAGTTCTGAGCCCTCCTCGGGCTTCTCCAAGCCTCTGGACTTGAGGAGCTTTGCGACATGGCATTCTCACATTGGTGCAAATTTGACTTGTGAGTTTTTTGGTGCTTGCCTGCAGTTGGGCCTCATGCGGCCCTCCATTTTAATGTGCTATCAGCTCAGGTCTTGATCTCGGTGGTGAGTTCAGGCCCTGTGCTGGGCTCCACGCTAAGGAGCCTACTTAAAAAAAAAAAAAAAAGAGTGTAGACACCCCTGTGCTAGCATGGATTGGAGTGAATACAAGATCTACCTGCAGGGATCTTTGGCCCCCAAGAAGACACCAGAGTAAGAGCACACCTGTCTGAGACCCTCTTCGCTCTAGCCCTGATAGCCACATCCTCTTTGGCTCCTGCTCAGGCCTGCTGTTAGGGCGACCCTGGGGCTAGGGGCTGTGCCGACTTACTGAGCAGACCGCTCAGGCCCCGGGTGTGTGTGTCTCTTGCAGGGGAAGCAGAAGTACACTCTTCCGCTGTACCACGCGATGATGGCTGGCAGCAAGGTGGCCCAGACCCTTGCCAAGGAGACCTTCGTGGCCACTGCCCCCCAACTCCACAGCAATGTTGTCAACTACGTCCAGCAGATCGTGGCACCCAAGGGCAATTAGAGGCTCCTGGGCATGGCTTCTGCCTCTTCTGACTTTTCAGGCTTTCAGAACACTGTTCCCAAATTCCAGTTCTCCAGTCAAATTCCTGAAGTTTACACACCCTCGGGAAAATCTGTTCTCAGGGCTTGGTGTCTGTGACTCTTGGGCCTCTGGTCTGGTGGAAACTTCTCTGGATCAGTAAGTCCTGAGACCAGAGAACCTTCCACAGCTCTCTCAGTGTAGGCTGCTGGCTTTGGTGAAGGTAACAGTCTTCTCCCTCCTCCCAGTTCTCTGGGAAGAGCAGAGAGGATTTTCTTATCTCTTCCCTCCCTTTCCCTCCTTGTCCCTCCCCTCCCCACTCCTCTCCTCCCCTCCCCACCCCTCCCCTTCTCTGATTCTTGAAGTACTATGCAAAGGGCTGCATTCTGGTAACTCATTTTTTTCAGGTTTAATCTTTATTTTAATAAAAAATTTTAAGTGAAAAGTATTTAAGTTGGAGTTACTGAGTGGCCATGAAATTTCCACTTCCGCACGTGTCCTCTGTGCGGGCAGATGTTCTAAGAAGGTTACAGGGGCCGGGGGAGAGGGGCACCCCGGAGGCTGACAGTGCTTCTCTGCCCTCAGGGAACTCCCAGACAGGAGATGGGGGTCCCACACCTGCAGATGGAAAAATGCAGGGCACTATGGTTGAAGCCCACTTATAGCAAATGAACCTCATTCCAGTTCTCTGTGAAGGCAGCTATGTTCCCTACAGGTAGTGCCATTCCTCTTTATGTGTTCCATTGCTTAAAAAATGTGTACTTTAGTGTTTTTTTCTCTGCCCTTCTCACCATCCTTCACCGGGCCCCACCTACTTTTGATCCTGGATAAGAAATAGAGTGGGTTTAGAACTTGACACTACGTTCCGATTTCCTGGTTTCAGCATGGGAATCTCAGCAGTTAGCAGCTTGGGTTTGAGGGAAGGGTCACAAAGAAGTATTTAAATATATTTAAGTTGCCTTTCTTCAGGACAAGGCACTCCTGACCAAGTCTCCATGTGTGGCTGTGTTCTTGGCTTTGAGGTTATGCATTCAGGCCTCTTGCCTTTCCTGCATGGGGTCTGGGTGGGAAAGAGAACACAGCGTAGCTACTTCAATAGATCTGTTCTCGCTCTTAGTGAGAGTTAGGGAACGGCCTTGAGCAGGTGGCAGGCTGTTGAGGGCCTCTGTCCCCTGCCCCGCCAGGAGCTTCACTAGCAGCAAGGGAACTTTGGGTCTGAGGAGGAGGATTCGGAGGCCCAGGGTTGTAGGATCTCCTCTAAGCCCTGACAGTTCAATGGCAGACTGTCTCCATAGATCTTTCAGGGATGTTTTTTGTCAATATGCTATAGGCAAGGCTGATTTTAGGGCTACCCAGATGCCTCGCCTACTCCCCAACTTGGTGTCTGGCTTATCAGCTCTGACACCAGAGGCTATCTTGCCTTGTTTGCACAAAAACCTATGGCATAATCGTCACAGTGATGGCACAGGGTCGCCATGGAAGCTCTTCCTCTGGCCCCGCTCTCGGACCCCACGAACTTCCGGGACCTCTCACGGTGCACAGCCTGGGTATCTGCAGTTGTGGTACCTGCCCTGCTCACCACCTTTGCCACCCAACAGTCCTGCTAGGTGTGCCTGTCCCTTTATAGGGTTGGGAGACAGTGCTCTTGCCATCCCATATCCCAGGCTGTGCCATTGTCTGGGCAAGCTTCATGCGGAGGGCTAATGGGTTCTTCCTGCCATTGGCAGGGTATTGGGAAGGCTTACTCCACAGCTCCTCTACCACTATCCTAGAACCTTCTCCCCACACCACCTCCAAGGCACTGACCTCAGACTGAAGTCTCTCCCGCTTACCCTTCATAAAATTGCGCATTATGGGGCTATTGAAGACCTTAATATTTGGAGATAAGGTGCTAGCATATAGGGATTCCTTATCTCAGCCCCATTTTTTTGGTGAAGCCCCGTGAAGGCAAACATCCTTCTCATCCCACCCTCTGGAGCTTGAGCCAGGTGTCCCCCGGGGCAGGGGAGCATGTGAGCCGTCCTGGGGCTAGAAGCCGGTTCTCCCACATTCCAGGGTGAGTGACTGGCTCGAGGGTGTGCCCGCCTCAGGCTCCTTGGGGGAGGCCCCCTGAAGGGCTGGGGAAAATCCTACCGCCAGAGCCCCAGGCTCTCTGGCCACCCCTGGCCCAGTGGAGGGGGCCCTGACCCTGAGCCCCTCTCCTAGGTGCCCAGCACTTTCAGGGACAAAGAGAAGTTTCCCGGAGATGGTCTTCTTAGTCGTCTGGCTCTAGAGGATAAAGAAGGGGCAGCTCTGGAGGGGGAGTCATTTTGTTTGATTTGGAGCCATTTCACCCACCGAGGCTAAGCTTGGCCACAGACCACCCAGGGTTGTGCATTAACAAAGGAGGTGTGGAAGGAGACACTCAGATCCTACATCTTAGATGCATAAAAAACTAGATCTGGAAGAGACCTTGGGGATATTAGGTCCAAACAACCTTATTTTTACCCATGGGGAAAAAAGCAGAATCACGTAGCTGGGGAGTCACCTGAACACAGGTCTCCTGCCTCCTCCTCTCCATCCTCGGCTGCCTGTCTCGAGTGGGGTCTGTGTTCACACACAAAGGACTCACTGTGCCCAAGGGGAGGGCAAGGGGCTGGCCGAGCGGCTGAGCAGGAGGACCCTGAAAACCAGGACACGCCTGCTATCAGGAAAGAACACTGGCCGCACCACTTAATCAGCTCCAGTGGCCTGGGCAAGCCATGTAACCATCCCACCCCACCCCAACCTGAGCTAGGATGTTCTGTTTTAAAATGGGGACAATCACACACTCCTTAAGGTGTTTTTGTGAGGACTGAGTGGAGACTATGTTACACGCGCCTGGTGGATACTGAGCGTTCCATTTTCTACGTGGAATGCCAGGACCCAGGGAATCGGGCTTCTGGCCACTAGAGGGTAGCAGACAGGTACCGGTCAACTGGGCTGAGGGCGGGGAGTCAAGAAGGGGAGACAAACACCACCATGTGGATCCCAGCACCTGCAGCTGCCCCCAGGGTCCGAGGGCTCTGGCTGGGGCAGAGGAAGAGCCAGGCGTCTCCAGAAGGGGCTGCAGGTTGCATGGGGTCCGGGCAGGTAAAGCGTGCCAAGACTACCACCGAAGTAGATGCCAGCAAGCAGGCTACCGGGGACACTGGGGACAATGGGGACGCCGGGACCCTGAGGCTATAGACCGTATAAGCCCATGAATATTGCCTAGTGTCCGGAGAGCCTTCCAGCAGGAATCCTGGGCGTGTAGGAAAATTCTCTCAACCCCACTATCTGCTCTCCCTGCTAGGCCTCCTTGTCCTCAGACCTTTTTGGGGACTAGCAGTCCTCCTCCCCGCTTCTACCCCATTCCCTTCCCCCTGCCAGCCCATCCCAGGCCTGGCCCCCCTGAGGAATTTCCTGCGCCAGAGGGTGGCCGAAAGTACAGATGCCTACCCCCACAACTCCTGCCACCCGCCCAGGCCAGTGCCCTGTGCCCAACCCCAGAGGGTGCGGGATGACAGACTCTGACAATCATTAAACCAGCCGGGCCTGATTTCCCAGCACCGCCTGCCAGGATCCGGGCCAAGTGGCACAAAATATGCAAATCACCTGGGGCCAGAAGCCCAGTCTAAAGGCCAGGAAATCCCCTCTGTCCAATGAGCCACCAGCTCCGGTTACCGCCAGGCTTGCTATAAAGGCCTGGGCTTGGGGAGGAGCTCCCACAGGCCCCTATTTAGGGCGGGAGGGGAGTGCGGGCCAGACTCCTCAGAGCTGGCTACCTGGCGCAGCTCTTTGCCTCCTGGATTTCTCGCCTGCCTGCTGTCCCTTAGCCCTGCCTGCCTGCCACACCCACACTCCGCCCCTCAGGTAGGACCACCACTTGTCGTACTGCCCAGCCTGGGCCCTGGGAAGCCGGAGAGGGGTCGAGTGGACTCGTAGCTCTCAACCCACCCACTGCAGCTCCGCCTGTAGGGCCCTGAGCAGGAGTGTCGGGCGGTGGGAGTGCCCTGAAGGTCGCAGAGGCATGGTGTCAGGGAGGGACAGAGTGGCCCCGACTCTGCCAGTCCGACTCAAAGGGCCAGGGATGGGGGGCACTGAGGAGGGGGCCCAGCAGGAGGCCTGGTGCCCACAGCAGGCTCTGCGGTCTTGGAGCCCTTCGTGAAGAGCGGGGTATCCGAAGAGATATTGACCTTCACCACCAGCCCCGCCCCCACCCCTTGAGGCTCCTCCTGGCCCAGGTCCGGCTGGAACAGAAGGGCTGGAGGGTGAGGGGGAGGACCCTGGCCCTCACCAGCCTTGGCCTCTCCCCAGGTAGCCTCATGGCTGCAGCCTGTGAGATTAGCAACGTCTTCAGCAACTACTTCAGTACTATGTACAGCGCAGAGGACCCCGCTCTGGCTTCTGTGCCCCCTGCTGCCACCTTTGGGGCTGATGACCTGGTGCTGACCCTGGGCAACCCCCAGATGCCGCTGGAGGGCACAGGTGGGTCTCGGCAGCTGGGACGGGGTGTTTGGGGGAGGGATAGACAGCCCCATAAGAGCCTGTTAGATAAATGGGGAAGTCAGGCAGGGAGGAGGGTCCCCACCCCCCAGCAAATTCCAGCACCAGGGGCTGAGGTGACTTGTAAGAGGCTGAGGTACTGAGGCTGAGGGGCAGCGAGTGACCGTGAGGTGCGGGGCGAGGGCGCTGTGACTGCCGCCCCTGCCCCCCTGCTGGGCAGGGTCCCTGAGACTTGGGCCGGTGGGGGCAGGGGGGATGCACACGGAAGCCCAGATGGGCGGCGAGGGTCCGGGCGGCTCTGGCCGAACCGACGCTTGCCCGGTCCCTTGCAGAGAAGGCCAGCTGGTCGGGGAAGCAACCCCAGTTCTGGTCAAAGGCCCAGGTTCTGGACTGGATCAGCTACCAAGTGGAGAAGAACAAATACGACGCAAGCTCCATCGACTTCTCGCGGTGTGACATGGACGGGGCCACGCTCTGCAACTGTGCCCCCGAGGAGCTGCGGCTGGTCTTCGGGCCTCTGGGGGACCAACTCTATTCCCAGCTGTGGGACCTCAGTGAGTCCGGGCCGCTGGCGCCCCTGGGAGCCCAGGACTGGAGGGGGAAGCCTGCCTCCTGCCCGTCTCGGGCTCAGGGTGGCTGGCTTAGGGACTGGCCCACATCCCCAGCCGAGGCCAGCACGAGGCCAGCACAGCTGTGGGAAGGACCTGGAGCCCCAGGCCAGTGAGCACAGACAGAGAAAGAAACCCTGAGGGGAGGGGGCAGTGGGACGCCTGCCTGGGCTCTGACCCCTCCTTGCTTCCTAATCAGCTTCCAGCTTTCCTGATGAACTCAGCTGGATCATTGAGCTGCTGGAGAAGGACAGTATGGCCTTCCAGGAGACCCTGGGCCCCTTCGGTGAGAATTCATTTTCTTCATCGTTCCCTAGTTTGTCCTATCCCATCTCTGCCTCTCCCCAGAGCACTAGAGCTGACCCTCTGTCGCCAGACTTAATGTTTCTCTCAGCTGGAAAAACAGCAGATCACTGGACCTCTGGCGAGCCTAGTGTCCCTGCCTGTTCCTCTGAGCCCTGTCTGAACCCTTACCTCCTCTTCCCAGACCAGGGAAGCCCCTTCAGCCAGGAGATGTTGGAGGAGTGCCGGCAGGCCAGCCCTTACTTCCCGGGCAGCTACGGCCCAGGAGCCCCCTCCCCCGGCAGCTCTGATGTCTCCACCGCAGGTGAGCACCCTCATGTGGACCACAGCCTCCCTTCCCCCCCAAATGTCCAGCAGCTCTTGGTTCCCTGCATGAGAGCCCAGGCTTTCTGGGAGGAACAGGAGCGGGCTGGGCAGTGTGTCCTGAGACCCCCAGCAGCTGATCCCCCAGAAAGTGTGGGCTGGCAGGGGTTCTCACTCAACCCCATCTCTCCTAGGGACCGGTACTTCCCAGAGCCCCCACTCCTCAGACTCCGGTGGAAGTGACGTGGACCTGGATTCCAGTGACAGCAAACTCTTCTCTAGGGGTGAGTGCAGGGAGCCTCCTGGTCCCTGTGGGGTGTCCCAGTGGGCAGTGCCCATGACGCTGGTCCTTCCCCTCATCTTGCTCCCCTGCAGGGTTTTCCTCCTGGGTAGGAGCTGCCCCCTTGAGTCTCCCCCCTCACTCCTTCCCCTCCTGACCTTGCACCTCCCCTGTCTTAGATGGCTTTCCCGACTATAAGAAGGGGGATCCTAAGCATGGGAAGCGGAAACGGGGTCGGCCCCGAAAGCTGAGCAAAGAGTCTCGGGAGTGTCTGGAGGGCAAGAAGAGCAAACATGGTGAGCTCCTGGAGTCACCCCCTTTACGCTGAGGCCAGGGGGTGGGGGTGGGCGGCAGGGCGGGTTCACAGGGGCGCCGCTGATGCTTTCTCCTCCTGTGTTGGCTGGCTGTCCGCACTGCTCCTCCCTCCCCCCATCATGGCTGCGCACGGGGCCCGAGGCTGTGTGGTACTGGTCACCCCCTCCTTGCAGAGCCTGGGTCCGTGGTCCTGGAGATGAGGGGAAACTGAGGCCCCCGGAAGAAGGCCCGAGGGACTAGAGCCCAGGTGCCCAGACCACTCACTCCAGTTCTCCCTGCACTTGCTCTGTCTTTCCTGCTGGGACACGCTCGGTGGTGTGAGGGGGCGGCTGGTGGGTACTGGGAGGGCCTGCGGGGCCGCAGGGGCTTGGGCAGAGGCCCCTGCCCCCGCTGCAGGCCTCAGGCCCCAGTGCGCGCCAGCCAGCCGCCGGGAACCGCCAGGTGACGACCCCAAGCGGCTCCTTGCCTCCGTTTTGTGCCGGCAGCTTCCCTTCCCCCCAAACACTGGGCCTGGCTGCTTCTTATCTTCAGGGGGCTCTTTTTTCCAGAAAGCTGTCCCCTCGTCCCCCAGGCCAGGGCCAGCTCCTTGGTCCTGTACTTGCCAAGCTCTCACCGCCTGTGGGGTCTGCTTTCTTACGGTGGCACCCGCCGAACCGAGGGTTCCTTCAGGAAGTCGTGTGTCTCAGCCACTGTCCAGTCGAGCCAGACACAGGGCCAATATTTGAGCATAAAACAGCTGTGCTGTGTGAGGGGCAGTCCCCGTCCGGTGTGGGAGGCGCGAGGGGAGCAGCCCTGGTGCGGCGCGGCCACCCGCGCGTGGGCCACGTGCTGGGCCCGGCGGGGGCTGCCACCTTCAGAGGAGCGAGCGGCCGCCCTGGCCACTGACCGATGTCTCTGGCCTTGCAGCCCCCAGAGGCACCCACCTGTGGGAGTTTATCCGGGACATCCTCATCCACCCGGAGCTCAATGAAGGCCTCATGAAGTGGGAGAACCGGCAAGAGGGCGTCTTCAAGTTCCTGCGGTCAGAGGCAGTGGCCCAGCTTTGGGGCCAAAAGAAGAAGAACAGCAGCATGACCTACGAGAAGCTGAGCAGGGCCATGAGGTGAGCGCGCGCCGGCTCCCGCGGGAGCTGCCCGACCGCCCATCGCCCATCGGCGCTCCCCCGGCCCCTCCCGACAGGTTTGAGTCCTGTCTGCTGAGAACAGTGGCTGCCTACTTCGTGGGTTAAAGGATGACACGGAGAGAGCAGTAGGCTGGCAGAATAAGCACAGGGGGCCCCCTGACAACGTTCCCCGGCATTATCTGCAAGGCTTGTCCTGAGGAAAGTTCTCAGTGGTGCAAAGAGCACAAGCCAAGGCCTCCACTGAGACTTGGCTCTCCCCCTATTGAATCGATTCGATTGCTTGTCTGACCTCAGTTTCCCCCTGAACGATCACTAAGGTCCCTTCCAGCCCTAAAACCACTCGGTTTCATGATCAAGCCCCAGGGCAGAGCCATAAGAGCCACAGAAGCACGGGTGGCATCAGGAACCGTGGACACCTTCTAGGCCAGGGTGCCATGATGGGCGGAAGGAGGGCAGGAGGAAAGAAGAAGAAAGCCGCCGGAAATGGGTCAGGCTCAGGCTGGAACCCTGTGGGCCAGGCCCTGCGAGGATAATGGGGCTGGGGTGGGGGGAGGGCATCAGCAGTCCGAGCTGCCCCCTACCTGGGCACGTCTGACCACCCCTGTCCACACCCAGATACTACTACAAACGGGAGATCCTGGAGCGGGTGGATGGCCGGCGGCTGGTCTACAAGTTTGGCAAAAACTCCAGCGGCTGGAAGGAGGAGGAGGTTGCTGGGAGTCGGAACTGAGGGTCCGAACGGGACCCAGGACCGAACCCACGGACTTGAGGCCTGCAGCCCCTCCTGGGACGACCACCAGGCCCTGGCCGTTTGGGCATGCTGGGGCCGGGCCACGGAGAGAAGCTGAGGTTCTGGTACCTTGTTCAGCCATCATCCTGGGATCCGGGGCTTGTGGCCTCTCCTCTCCGCCCTGCTCTTGGAATAACGAGCCCTGGGGTTTGAGGTGACTTGTCGGCTGACCACAGCGGCCAGCATCACTCCCTTTACCTGGTGCCTCCTCAGACCCAACCCAGACAGCAGCTGCAGACGGTGCCCTCCGCCTCCAGATGCCTGCACTGAGCCACAGAGGCCCAGGGAAGCAGCAGGGGCGCCGCGAGAGGGGGCCGGGCAGGGTCCTCCTGCCCCCGGCTTTCGGACCGGCTTCCACCTCAGTGCTTGGACTCCGCAGGCAGGGGTCGGAGCACTCCCTAATTTATGTGCTATAAATATGTCAGATGTACATAGAGATCTATTTTTTCTAAGACGTTCCCCTCCCTGCTCCTCTCCCACCACGTGTTTGTCGTCAAACAGACTGTTCTAGGCCCTCAGCTGGGCCAGCGAGGGGCGGGGAGATGCTGGGACCCTCAGGATGGGGCTCCTGGCTCCTCTTTCCTGCGAATGGAGGCAGAGGCCTCCAATAAAGTGTCTTTGGGGCTTTTTCTAACATTCGTCTTTGCTCCCTGTGTACTGAGATTTGGGTCTCCAGATTGGATGAGGCCTTGGGGTTGGAGGAAGGGGCCAGAGCAGGCGGGTTACCCGGCTGGAGGGGAAGGCAGAGTCCGGCTTGCAGAATACGGACAGGTGTCCTACAGCAGGAGAGCTGGCTCTACAGACAAGCCGCCCCGGGGGCTGGAGGGCAAGCAAAGGAAACAAGGTGAGATTGAGAAAGTGTCCCAGGCTCCGCGCAAGCAAGGACATGAGCCGGACACCGGGCCGGCCCTGCTCCCGCGATACATTGGCTCTATGACCTTGGCCAGGTCAGCCTTCCCAGCCTGCTTCCTTGCTGTAAGGCTGGGGTTTGGATCCGACGCTCTCTAAGAAGTCTAGAATTACCTACCAAACCTTGTGGAATACACGCCTTGGATTCCAGCTGTGTTGGCTGTAAACAGAGAAAACAAAACGGAGATAACAAAACGGAGATGAGTACTTGGTGAGAAAGAAGGGGGGATGGGATAGACGTTTGCCAGCCTAGTGTGTGCCAGGCACCGTGCTAGACAGCCCCTCAGCCCACCTCCTCTTCTCCCAAAAAGGGGGAGAGGGAGGTTTATCCCTCCCATTCTACAGATGCAGGAGGTGAGGTTCAACAGGGCCAGTGACCCAGCCCAGGCTGCCAGGACAGCACCTTGGTGCTCAGGAGCTTTTCCACTGAGGGTGCCCCCAGGGTTAGGGCTCTTCTGACTTAATCCTCAGTACATTCCGGAACTGTGTTACTCTGTCTCCCCAGTGACCCTGCAGACAGGTTCTAGGAAAGGACGTTTTGCTAACAAGGGGTGTACGGTTCCTCATGAAGGGTATCTTCCAGTGGAAATCTTAAGTTTGAGGCTTCAGATTCCAGAGAGCACATTAAAAAGGCATGTTGTAAGTTTGGAATGCTCTTTAGTTGTCTTAGAAATACCAGATTATTCGCTGAAGGCCCCCGGTAAGGAAGGGAGCTTAGAAAACCAGACGTGTGGAAGATGGGCTTGCTCTGGACAAACACTGGCAAAAAGGAAAGTGGGGAAGTTGGGAGAGGATGGTGGGGTCACCATCCAGAAGCTGGATCCTTCTGGAGCCATTTTGGGCAAAGTGTTCCTATAGCTGTACTAGCAAGTTAGTTGAGGAGAGTAAGGGGAGGGATTGGCCTCAACCAGCCCTGGTGTCCAGGCCCGTCAGGCCACCTCTCAGCTGGGGAGCCTTTGGCGACTTAGCCTCAGAATGACCTCATTTCTTGGAAATGAAGACATGCTAGGCACTGTGCTAATCTCTCAACCCATATTATTTTGGGTGGTCTTCACACCCTAAAGTGCTGGCCGAACCTTAGGGACTCAGAGAACACGGCCCGATCGTCCATGTCTTCAGTTCCAAAACGGAGCCGCCGTGGGCCCTGGGTGCGCACCAGAGGGTCTGAGGGGGAGGAGAGCTGGGACCCTGGGGCCGGGGCCCCTTCATCCTAGCTGAAGGGCTGGGAGATGGCTCTGGGCCCAGCACTACACTCCGACCTTTGTCCCGCCATTTTCGGTTTATGAGGTGCTTTCCTCATCCCATTATCTCATTTTATCCACACCATAGCCCTTTGAGGAGACTGGGCGTCCCCGTGTCCCTGTTGAGGCTAGTGGCTGGTCCAAGGTCACCCTCCCCCCCCAGGTGAGCGGGAAGCCAGATCTGAGGGCTCCTGCCTCTGTGGGGGCCCGGGCGGCAGTAGCCCCATGCTGAGGCTCTGGGAGGGGAAACTGGGGGACCGCCTGGGCAGCCCTGGCGTTGGGGAGACACAGAGGGCTCCTCTGCTCCCTGTAAGGGACTTTATTTTATTTTTTTTGAGGGACATGTTTCTTATTCAAGATGTCTTTTGCCCCCAGCATCACTCTCCACCCTCTTCCCTCTCAGGACGCTGCAGAGCCCAGACACAGACCCCAGGGCTGGCCTTTCTCATTCCCCCTCCTTGCTGTCCTCTCCGGCAGGTGTCAGCCCCCCATACCCCCAACTCTCACCAGCTCAGGAGCCACTTGGAACCAGAGTTGACCCACCCACGCCAGAGATGGGCCCCGTCTCTGCCCAGGGGTGTGCGGCTCCTTGGGTGGGGCTGGGCTGTTTAGGTCCTGCCCCGGGGCTGCTGGTCACCTCTTATCTGCTTCTGGTGTGCTGCGGGGCAGGTCGGAGGGAGGTCACCCTTCCCTTGTTTGGGTGTGTCTGCTGGGGGGGCAGGTGGGGGGGCAGGCTTTGGCCCTGGGCCTCCCTGAGAGAGTTCCCGGATTCTCCCCACAGCCTACCTCTCTCCCCAGTTCTGGGGAAATCTAATTTTCCCTGCCCTCCTGGGTGAACTGGGTAAACTTGTAGTTTGTGAAGGATTTATTTCAGTCTGTTCTTTTACTCCAGTTACCTGTTTCCAGGCCTCTCTCCCCTGTGGGGCTGACAGGGCCTCCAGGCAGGGGCCAGGCTTACTCATCTCAGCACCTTGCACAGCACCTGGCACACAGAAGGTGCTCAATAAATATTTGTTAAACTGCCCGGTGACTCTACCTGCCTCTCCCTGCCCGGCCACCACCTCCCCCTAGGCACACACTGTCACATACTCACACATACATACACACTCACACCCACAGATGTCACACACGTTCTCACACACGCTCATACACAGTTGCACACCCCGCGCCCCACGCACACTCACACACACCTCGGTCTCACAGCCACACCACTCCCACACCCCACACACGCGCGCGCACGTATCCCAGTCACACCCACTGTCGCGTATCCGTCACACTCCCTCACACATCACACTCACACATCACAGTCATGCATACTCACACATTAGTCACACTCACACCGTCACATGTCAGTGCCACACAGCTCAATATCCCCCCAGTGGATGAAACCCCCAAGCTCGCCCTGCCTGAGTCCTGAGGTTACATTGCTCATCTCTTCCCTCTGGTACAACTGACCCCCTCACCGACTTTCCTTTTTTTTTTTTAAAGATTTTATTTATTGGGACGCCTGGGTGGCTCAGTTGGTGAAGCAGCTGCCTTCGGCTCAGGTCATGATCCCAGCGTCCTGGGATCGAGTCCCACATTGGGCTCCTTGCTTGGCGGGGAGCCTGCTTCTCCCTCTGCCTCTGCCTGCCACTCTGTCTGCCTGTGCTCGCTCCTGCGCTCTCTCTCTATCTGACAAATAAAAAAAAAAAGATTTTATTTATTTATTTGACAGACAGAGATCACAAGTAGGCAGAGAGGCAGGCAGAGAAAGAGGGGGAAGCAGGCTCCCTGCTGAGCAGAAAGCCCGATTTAGGGCTTGATCCCAGAATCCTGGGATCATGACCTGAGCCGAAGGCAGAGGCTTAATCCACCGAGCCACCCAAGCGTCCCTCCCCCACTTTCCTTTAGAGAGGGAGAGAGAGAGCTCACAGGGGAGGGGAGATCTTAAGCAGGCCTCATGCCCAGCACCAGGCATAGCTTGGGGCTTGATCTCATGACCTCAGCTGAAATCAAGAGTCAGGTGCTTGGGCTCCTGGGTGGCTCAGTGGGTTAAGCCTCTGCCTTCAGCTCAGGTCATGATCTCAGGGTCCTGGGATCGAGGCCCGCATCAGGCCCTCCACTTGGCGGGGAGCCTGCTTCTCCCCCTCTCTCTCTGCCTACTTGTGATCTCTCTGTGTCAAATAAATAAATAAAATCTTAAAAAAAAAAAAAAAGTCAGATGCTTGACTGAGCTGACCCCCTTTCTGAAGCATTTCTTGCCCTCTGTTTTGCCCTTTCTCCTCACCAGATGGGCTCAGACTTTCCCTCCACTTGGGGCCAGCTGCAAAATTTGCAGGGCCAGTGCAAAATGAAAACTTGGGCCCTTGTTGGGATGTCTGGGTGGCTCAGTAGGTGAAATGTCTGCCTTCAACTCAGGTCATGGTCTCAGGTCCTGGAATCAAGCCCTGCATCAGGCTCCCTGCTCAGCGAGGAGCCTGTTCTCCCTCTCCCTCTCCATATATGCTCTCTTCTCTCAAATAAATAAATAAAATCTTTTTAAAAAAGAAACAGAAATCAGAAGATCTAGCAGAACTGAGTCAGCTCTCCCACTGGACCACAGTCTGCAGAAGCAAGATCCACTGTGCCCTGTATAATCCCCAGTCCACCACACTGGCCACCACAAAAAATCTAGGTAGCCTCAGAGACAGGAAGTCTTCAACCCCCCTCAACCCCTGGTTGAAAATATCTACACCTAACCCCCTACCTACTGCTCCCAGACTGGGAGCTCATTTTGTACCCCCTCCACCCGGCAAAATGATGGTTATTGAGGATATCAGTAAGTAAATGCATGACGGCAGTGTGGCGGGGGCGGGGTGGGCATAAGGCATAGTTGTGCTCACAAGTGTGGAAACCCAGGATGCCTGGGTGGCTCAGTTGGTTGGGCATCCAATTCTTGATTTCAGCTCAGGTCATGATCTCAGGGTAGTGAGATAGAGCCCCTGTGTTGGGCTCTGCACTCAGCAAGGAGTCTGCTTGAGGATTCTTGCTCTCCCTCTTGCCCCCCCCCCACCAACACTCTCTCTCTCTCTCTCTCTTCCCCAAAATAGATAAATAAAATCTTTAAAAACAAAAACAGTAGAGAAACCCAGCCAGCTCCTTCTACTATAAGGGTCTGGGATGGGGACCAGAGTCCTCTGATACTCACTAGAAGTCTCACATTTTCTTACCTCCAAGAACATTTTTAGTCCATCTCAGTGCATGGATATAATGGGCACTCGTGCACACTGGAGTATCAGTGATGGCTTTCTGGGCTGGGCATGACTGCTTAGCCCAGAGTGCCCAAAGATACCAGGTCTGCCCAGCAACCTTGGCCCATCTAGGTAGCTCTCTCCCTGCTGAGGGGGAACGAGAGTTGGCATGACCTCATTCATCTATGCAATAGTTCTCTCTCTAGTATTTCTTCCCTTAACCCACCTCTTTTCAGGAAGAACAGTGCCCTTAGTCCCTACATCATAACCATCTCCCAGTGATTTGTAAAATAGAACACAAGATCCGGATGAACAAGCCCATTTTATAGGTGAAGAAGCAGAGGCTCAGAGAAGGAAGGTGACTTGCTCAAAGTCACACAGCATGACAGTGCAGAACCCAAGATTAATGTCAACAACTGGCCCCAAGCCATATGCCAAGTGAGTGCTTAATGTACCACATTCATTTATGCTCTCAGTGAGTATTCACGGAGTATCTGCTGAGTGCCTGGGTCCATGCAGAGTTCAGGGAACCTGGCTGGGAAGAGGTCACCCAGGGTTTATAGAGAGCCTGGGCAGGAGCCTAAGAAATTCCAAAGTCATGGACATGAGCCTCCCAGCAAGTCTGCAAGGTAGGATGAGCCCCTTGTTTCATAGACGAGAAACTGAGGCTTTAGAGAGATTCAGAAACAGCTCAAGTTTCCAGGGCCAGTAAGTTGAAGAAATCAGGATTTGAACCCTGACTTCCTGACCTTCTCTCAACCCTGCAACCGACTCTGTTTTAAGAGGCACCAAGCAACGCCGATGTCGTTGCTGACCAGTGCCTGAAATCCCACCATTAGATGCACGCTTTGAGAAGGGCTCTACGATCTACAAACCCGCCTGGGATGAGGGGGGCGTGGATTCACTTAGAGATGCTTTTCAGGGACTTCTTCATCCTATGGGAAGGATGAAGAGTGACTTTTTAGTTTCTGAGATCCTCGTGGGGCCATCCCTTGGGAGTGTTGCGTCCTCATTCTTGGGCCCCTCCTCCTGCTCCTCCTCCCTCTCCTCCTACACGAAGGGCTGGGCTGGGGTAGCAGCAGCAGCAATTAGCCCAGCTCCTCTGCCCGTTACTGGAAGCTTTGTGTCAGCTCTGGAGCTGATCCAGGAAACCATGCCCAGTGTCCCGCATGACTCAGCCCCACCTGCCCACCTCCACACCTG
>ML103638.1:36531-48408 GCA_003697995.1 Taxidea taxus jeffersonii | reverse complement strand
CTACTAAGCCAAAATGCAACTTCAGACTCCTCCTCAAGGGTGCTCCTGGAAGATGTAACCATTCAAGCAGAGATGGTGCATGAGATGAAATCTGTTTGTCATTGGTTTTAGGGATGATGGGACTGAGGCCAAGAGAAGGGAAGTGACTTCACTGAGGTCACCCAGCTGGTTAGCGGTGCAGCTGGCACCAGTTCCTGGAGTTTCCGAGTCAGAGGCCAGGGCTGACCCCACCAGGCGGATCTGTGGGGCCATCTGGAGTTGAGCAAGCTTTCTGAGCCCACCAGACCCTGAAGTTCTTGACATGGACCCTGGAGCTGGCTCAGGCCCATGTAGGCTGCCTGAGCAGCCGAATAGAGGACCCATGGGCCTGCTCTGGCTACTCCTCTCTCTGTCCCAGGCACGAAGCAGGGTTCGGGACCCCAGGGAAGGAGGAAGCCACATGGACACTCCCTTTAGGCCAGCTGCGTTCCCATCCTTCTGCCCAGAGCTGGGCTCCCCGCCTTCCCTCTGCCCCTGTGCCCTGGGTAGGCACCAGACAAGTCATATTCTCTGGTGATGGTTTCCTCAGGGGCCCTCGGAACACCTGGTGCTTATCCTGCGGTCCCTTGGGGAAACTGGGGAGGCTCTGGCCTCAGTCACTTGGGTCCAAGTGGGTGAAGAGAGGACAGAAGTGAGACTGCCATGTCAGCGGAGAAGGAAGTTGAACAGTCCCTGGGGATCCCCCACGTTCCTTGGGCGTGCTCCCCTCACCTGCTCCCTCCACCTATACCTGGGACCAGCCCAGCCTCCACTCTCACTGCCCTCTGCAGGGCCCAGGGCTGAGGACCTCTCCCTGAGCTCCCGGGTGCCCCGTGGGCCTAGCAAACTAGCAAAGCACAGGCTATCAACAGCTGCTGTCTGGAGGCCTTTGCTCACTTCCGCTTTCTGCCTGGACAACCCTCTGAGCTCCTGTGGGCCTCAGTTTCCCCTCTGTACGATGGAATCTCTCATCCCTGCCCCTGTCTACGCCTAGGTAAGCTGTGCACAAGTTCCCTAGAGAGACTTTTTGAGGGCTGCTGGCCATTTAGGGCAAGATTCATCCAGAGGCCTGGGGGCTCAGCATCACTGTCCTTCAACGCCCCGGGCTCCCAACCCCCCAGAGCGGGGCTCTGTCAAAGAAGCCCTCACAGGGGAGGGGAAGGGAGGGGAAGGGAAGGGAGGGCTGGGCTGTTGAGTTCCCACGGCCTGGGCCTGGCGGCCACATGCAGACAGGAGTGTGTGGTTTGGCCTCCCAGGGAGCGGGGCAGGAAGTGCTTCAGGTCTGGTCTGGGGCGTGGGGGTGTTTGGTTTGACCTTGTGGTGAGGCGCCCAGGAGGGAGGGGGGACTGCACTGGAGGCCAGGAAAAGGGGGAGGGTGGGCAGGCCACAGGCCCGACAGGGGGTGGGGGGGGCACGGTGATGGAGAGATTTTCATGATGTCCTTTGAAACGCTGAAATGTAATACCTATTAAAGAACTGAAGAACAAAATACGAAGTCTTTAAAAGAAAAATGTAAAATCACTGGTGGAAGTAAAAAATGGGAGGAAAACACCCAAATATACTGACAATATCAAAGCCCACCTCCAGATGGGCTCCTGCCTCCTGCATTGGCCCCACCTGTGGCATAGTCTCAATATCCAGAGGGAACCTGTTACAACAAAGTCACACCAGCCTCTCCGGCTGACAACCCTCCTGGCTTCCATTTCACTCAGAATAAAAGCCCAAGTCCCCCTCCCCACCCCAGCCCTCCTAGCCTCAGGGCCCTAGAGGACTGGCCCCATTTCATCACTGACCTTATCTCCCACCCTCCAGCTCACCACCTGCAGCCTCTCCAGCCACAATGACTTCCTCAAACAGACCAGGCCTGCTCCCGCCTCAGGGCCTTTGCACAAGCTGTTCCGTCTGTCCGGAATGCTCTTCCCCGAGTTCTCCACGTGGCTTGCTTTTTAACCTCCTTTAGTCTTTGCTCAGATGTTACGTTCTCAGGGAGGCCTCTTGTGACCTCCTTATTTAAAAATCACGTCCCTCTCATCGCTCCTTCGTGTCACCCACTCTTTACGTTTCCTCTGCAGCAGCTACTCCTCTCTGGACCACATTCTAGAATTTATTTATTTAGTTTATTGTTTGTGTCTCACAACACTGTGGTTTGGGGAGGGTAGGGATTATCTGCTCTGTTCACTGTTGGATCCCCAAGGCCCCAAACAATGCCCAGCACACAGTAGTTTCTCCACTGAGAAACTACTAATTCATTTAAAAACAGATAAACATAAGATCCTGTAAAGAAGGTCAAAAGAAACGGCAAACTGTGACAGATAAAAAGATGGCAGATAAGGGGTTAAGACCCTTAATGCACAAGCAGTGTGTGCACATCAGTAAGGGAGCAAAAAGTAGCCCAAGAGAGGGAGAAGCAAAAGGAATAGACAAGTAATTGGCAAAAGAAGGAGGCTCTGGCGGCCTGCAAATAGGAAGAGGTTCTCAGGCTCACGGAGAACCAGAGGTAGGAAGATGCCACTCAAGGGGCATCGCTATGGCACTGCTCAGGTTGGCGTGGTGTGCCGGCCTGATGCGAGTGAACAGGAGAAGCACCTCTTCCCACAGCTGGAGGGTGGTGTAGACGGTTCGGGCTTGAAAACGCTGGCCTCACGCTGGACAGCGGCCCGCATCACAGGTGCAGCAACTGGGGACTAGAGGGAGCCATGAGTTCCGCTGGGGTCACATTGTGAGAGGAGGGGTCAGAGCTGGGTCCGGCCACTCCCCCGGGTTCCCTGAGGCCCTGTGCTATCAGGGCCAGGTCCCTGGGACCCTGGCGAGAAACCTGGGGTGGACAGGCAGGGGGGTAGGGCACCCCAATACCCTGAACCCGACTGAGGATTTTGAATCGCACGCCCGACTGGGGGACCTTGAGCAAGAGTCAGCCTTTCGGAGCCTCGTTTCTTCACGTGAAGAGTAGGGAAAATTGGATGCACCATGTGGGGTTTCTGTGGGCATGAGACAGGCCACGTGTGAAAAGGCCATGACATGAGGCTGGGGACAAAGTGAGCGCTCAGTAAATGGAAACAGGCCTGCATCTGTCCCTTCTCTCCCCTCCAGCACGTGGGATGGAAACTCTGAGTCTGCCCCGCAGCTGTGTTCCAAAGTGCTAGACACTGCCCTCTCAGGAGACAGGGCGGGTCTTCCCCAGTCCTGCGTGTCCCCCAGGCCCGGGCTGCCAGCTGGCTCCCCGCCCCGACACAGGGCCAGTGGAAAAATACCCAGGCCGGGGCACTGTGTGACCTTGGGCAAGTCGGTGCCCCTCTCTTGTCCTGTTCGCCACCCAGGGCTGAGATACGGCTGGGGACTGATCACACAGTGGGGACAAATTTAAAGCTCTGCATACCATGGGCCCTGCAGAGTCAGGGCGCACGAGTGGTGCTGAGAGGGAAACTGAGGCTAGGGAGATAAAGCCATGAACCCAAGGTCACCCAGCTAGGAAAGGACTGGACTCAGGGCCTGTGTCAGTCCTGTGGGACAGAAGGAAGTGTGGAGAAGGGAACAGGAAGGAAAAGGAAAGGTGGCAAGGGAAGCCACAGACAGGCAGATGGACAGAGACATACAGAGACCCTGTTATGGGTTACACTGTGCCCTCCTAGGACTCCGATGTTGAGGTCCTGACCCCAGTGCCTCAGACACTTTGGAGACTGGGTCCTTGCAGAGGGGATTAGAATGAGGTCTAACGACATTAGGGCGGGCCCTAGCCTATGACTGGTGTCCTCCCACAGTGGAAAACGGGCACATAAACATAGAGTCAGAGAGACCATGTGGAAGGCCACGAGGGCCCAGGGGTGTGGGGGACCAGGGCGAGGCCTGGAGGCTGGCTACCTGGCTCCTCAGAGACCCTCATCTGTCTCCCCTTGTAGGCTGTGCCCTGGCAACAGAGGCTTCAGCCAGGAGGAACCAGGGTCCCCTACCCCCACCCACCTTCCTCACATGCCCCTCTTTTGGAGGCAGAACCCACAGGTCCTGGGCTCGCCCCCCACTCTGAGCCACAGAGAATATTTTTAGCTCAGGTTCTTTGGAGGGGTGGGGGGGGCTTGACACAGGCTTGTCTGGCTGGGCAGGGTCTGCATGGCTTTGGAGGGTTCCCACCCCACCCCCTTCCAGGCCAATGCCCCAGGGGGAGGAGTGCGTACTGGGTGAAGGCACATGGCTGGGAGAACGGACTTCCAGCAGGTCACGGGAGGACATGTTCAATGGTCAGCACAGCACTCCCAAGGAGAAATTCTTCTTCTCCCCATAACCCTCTTGAGCTCAAGCACACACTATGGCTCCCCACTGTTGGCAGCAAAAAGCCTTAAGGCTTTGTACCTCCTGGTACTGGCTCTGTACCTCCATTTGGAAAAAATCTCAGCCCCTACTGTTCCAGCAGGAAACCTCCATCCTTGTACGGTCTCCAGAACCTGCTGGACACATTCCCACCCCAGCCCCTTTGCACCTGCTGTGCCAGTACCTGAGACGGCCTTGCCTGCCTGTGCCGTGTTCTCCAAGCCCCGCTGAACTGCGTATGCTGTTCCCTCAACCTGGAACAGCCTTTCTCCAGTTCTGGCTGCCTCCTCAGAGGGGGTTTTCCCCGACCACCCCCATTCCCTCTCCACCTTACCACCCTCTCTCCATACCTCCCAGCGCTTCCCTCTCTCTCCAGCGATTGTGTTCATTTACTCATTTACTTGCTGTGTGTTTGTCTCCCCGTCACTCTGGGCCCCATGTGTCTTGTGCAGTTCTGTGAACACACACCCACAGTACATACTTGGAGAATTAAGACTGAGCAATAAAAGCTGAGTAATTCCCAGCCTGCTCTGAAACCCTGGGCTGCCCAAAGTTCATCAGTGACGAAGAAATCCACTTCACCTGGAAACCTGCTGAACACACGTAAAAGTGATGCAAAAGGTTCCTGGACCAATTCTTACGATCACTATGTAGGATGTATGCCTGCATATTCCATTTTATTCTACTCTATTCTATTCTATTTGTTTTATTCCACTCCACTCCATTCCAAAAAAAAACAAAAATCTGGTTACAACCTTTGGATTTTATAACCCATTAGTGGGTTACTACAATACAGCCCCAGAGAGAAGGTTCTCGAATTTTTGCCGCCGAGGTCCCTGAATTTCCCTGGTCCTGACCCCTCCACACCCTCTTCAGCTTGCGGACTACCCTTGCTGTCATTCGGGGCCCGCCGGCCCTCCCTTCTCATCACACAGCCGTCTGCTACCTACAGGGAACACTCTAGTTCCATGATTCCAAGTGGGTGACTCCCTCCTGCAATACCTCCCCAGAAGCCTTCTGACCTCCATGGGGCTCCTCTCTGTTGGCACCTGGCCACAAGGGGCGTACCTCTGCTTGTCCCCATGGCCCAGGCTCTTCTCCCTCAGGAATGGCCTGCGGGGAAGGCCCAGGGAAGGGTGAGGAGGCAGGAGGCAGCTGGAGCAAGCCACCCCAAGAATCAGGAGTCATTCGCTGCTCTGAGCCCTGCCGGCGGCCCCCTTACCCCCACACTGCCCCTCTCCCTGGATGCCCAGAGTCCTCCTTGCCATCGTGGCCCCATTGCGATGACCAGACGCCGTGCTCAGGTCCACAGCATCCTCACGCCATGGGGATCCTGCTCCCATTTGCCACTCTGACAAGGCTGAGGGTCAATGAAGGGAAAGGATGCGCGCCCCAGCCCGCCTAACTCGGAAGTAGCTGAGAGGGCATCTGAACCCAGGTGGTCACCTTCAAAGGGACAGAGAGCAGACAAAGCAGCTTTAGGGTCCTGTCCCCTCTCCAGCCTGCAGGGGTAACCTCAAAAGTTCCTTCCTGATCTGACCTTTGCTAGTCTTCCCTGGATCAGGCCACGGTGAGAGGAGCAGAGCTGGCTCTTGGTGCCCACCCAACCTGGTCATTTCCCCTCTTGTCTGTCTCAAGGTCAAGGTCTTTGCTCCTCCTTCTCATTCCCACTGGTCAGGCTGAGACGGATGGAGTCAGGGCTCTAGAGCAAGCAGATGACAGACTCTGGCTGGGTCTGTCTCCTGGGGCCTGGGATGCCCTCACCGGGGATTTCCTCAGTGAAATCCTGCTGGGAAAGCCAATTCCTAGGAGATTCCTTAAAGGGCTGCTCTGGCTAAAACAAGAGCAGAGAGGCTGGTTCCTTCGGCCCTGACTTCTCCTGGCCCACCACCCCGTGCTGCCACTACCCCATGTCACTCAGGAGTCTCTGGAGCCCCCCTGAAAGCCACAGTATCAGCCCAAAGCAACAGGGAAACTTGTGGTATGCCGTGCAGGAGAAATATTCCTAACATGTGGCGGGCGCCTGTTGGAGCCTCCATGAGAAAGATGGACAGGAGACTGGGGGAGGGGCAGGAACCTTCTAAAACTTCCAAAACAACACAACACAGTCTCTGGAATTCCCCAGCTCTGAATTCCAATCCCTGCTCTCCAGCCGGGGGACATACCTCTCCCAGTCCCAGCCTCCCCACCTGCAACCTGGGCATGATAGAACCGTCTGGAGCACTAGTTCAGCAAGGGATACACACGGAGCTCACACCATGACTGCTGGTATGCCTCCCCCCCCCCCCGCTTGTGAATGGTGGGATCTTGGGGATAGGAACCCTCCCTGTGCTTGGGGCTTCCTCATCTGTAAACTGGGGGCGATGCGCCCCCGTGCATGGAGGGAAACCACCGAGAACGCGTTAAGGTGCTTAATTAGCGCTTGGCACAAAGTGAACACCTACTAGATGCTAGATATTGCTCGTGACTGTTGGGATCACTGTGATTCTGCGCTCCTAGCCCTGGAGGGCAGCCACCCTGAGCCCGGGGCCCGGCTTACCCCGGCGGGATGGAGGCGCGTGCGCTCACGCTGGTGGCGCGCTGGGGCCCGGGCCGGTTGAGGTTGTTCTGTCCGGGGGTGGGCGCGCCGCCGGGGGCACTCGGGCTCCGCGGGGGCGCCCCGGGGGGCGGCGCCGGCTCGGCTGGGCCGGCAGCGGGCGCGGCCCAGAGCGCGGCGCCGGCGAAGGTGGCGCTGGGGCGCACGGCGAGCGCGCCCGGCGGCCCTCCAGGCGGCGGCGGCGGCGGCTGCGGGGGAGCCGGGGGCGCCTTGCGGCGCTGCGAGGCCAGGATGGCGTTGGAGGCGGCGCGCGTGCTGTTGACCAGCAGGCACTGCTGGCACGAGCAGGGCTGGCCAGAGCTGGCGCCCACGGGCCACGACTGCGACTTGGGGATGGAGCCCACGGTGAGCGGGTAGGCCAGGTCCAGGCGGCGGCGCAGGCGGCGGCGGCGGCGCGTCTGGCGGTTCATCTGCGACATGCTGTTGAAGTAGATGAGGTAGCAGAAGCCGAGCGACGAGAGGTCGAGCCACGGGTGCTGCTTCTCGTAGGCGTTCTGGATGGTGATGCAGATGTCCATGTCGTAGGCCGTCCACGCGCCGCCGTCGTTCTCCCACTCCCACACGATGCCCTTGCCCGGCGCCGACGACGGGTCGTAGAAGTTGCGCCGCACGGGTCGCATGGTGCCTGCGCTCACAAGGGGAGGGCGGTCAGAGCGGGGGTGGGGGTGGTGGAGGGCAGCCCCCCCCTAGTCAGTACCCACACCGGAGCGGTGGCCGCACAGGCCCCAGGGGAGTGGGGAGTGGCGGCGGAGGAGGGGGCGCTGGGGCTGTTCGGAGGCCCCGGCGCGGGGAGCGAGGGAGCAGGGGCCACCGGGGCCATGCAGGCAGTGGGGGGCAGGCCGGCCTTCTTGCCTCAGCCCACACTTCTTCACCCACCCCCTCATCGGAGCTTTAATCAAGCGCTCTTCCATTGGCTCATTCGTTCATTCATTCATTCTCACCTTCATTCATTCATGCCTTAGTTCCGGCATTCCTATCTGGGTTCATTCAGAAATTCCTTCATTAGCTCCTTCACCCATGCCTGCCATCATCCCTTATGCTTCTCCTCGATGCATGTCTTCGCACTCCTTAATTTAATTCATGCATTCAGCCGTTCCCTCATTTACCGCTACCCTATTTAAAAATGTGCCACCCCTCCACATACTTCCTTTTCTCTCTCTCCATCCCTGCTTGGTTTTCTCCATCTGGCATAAGTTATATTTTACCTATTTATCTTGTTTTCTGTCTCCTCTCACTAGAATGTCACCAAGGCAGGGACTTTGTTTTCCTCACTGCGGTGTCCCCAGTGCCTTCACACAGTAGGTGCTCAGCAGATGGGTGCTGAATGTATGAATGCATTCACTAGTTCAGACCCCGATCCTTTTTGGGTGTGGTGACTCTTGTGTTCCTTCATGCCTTTTGCTCATTCTTGTGTCTGTCCATCCCTTCGCCCACCAGTTCCTTTGTTGTTTTATTTTTTTTTTAAGATTTTTTTTTTAATTTATTTATTTGTCAGAGAGAGAGCAGGAGCGAGCACAGGCAGACAGAGTGGCAGGCAGAGGCAGAGGGAGAAGCAGGCTCCCTGCCGAGCAAGGAGCCCGATGTGGGACTCGATCCCAGGACGCTGGGATCATGACCTGAGCCGAAGGCAGCTGCTCAACCAACTGAGCCACCCAGGCGTCCCTGTTGTTGTTTTTTTTTATTCATCTGTTTGTTCATGTGTTCCTTCCTTTAACAGACATCTGCCCACTGTGCTTTCGAGGGCTCCATGCCGAGGACTCATTGAAAATGCACAGAACCACATGAGAACCCCAGCCAGGTGGGTGTTCATGCCCCCACTTAAAAAAGGAGGGCACTGAGGTTTTGCTCTCAACCACTGCTTCATGTTCCCAAAGCTCTAGGTGCTTCTGGGAGCAAGGCTCCCTGGGACACTGCGTGAAAATAGAGATAAGGCAAAGTCCAGGCTGCAGGACTTCTCAGAGGCTTTAACCTGCTCTGCGCCTTGGGACCACTTTGGAGGGATAGTTTTGCCGGCCTCACTTGGTACACCTGCAGGAAGGCTGCACACTTGACTGCTTCTCAACTGTGGGCAAGTCCCTTCAGTTCTGCCTAGGTCTTGGTGACCCCAGCTCAAAAAGGAATGTGATGCAAGCCCATGACACGCCCCTCCCCCTTGCACAGAGCTGCAGGGAGGATTCGGTGAGAATAGCCATAGAGCCCAGGGACTGGGCTGGGCCCTAGGGGCTGGGAGGCAGACAGACTTCATTTCAAGTACCCACTGCCCAATGCCAGCTCTGTGACTGTGGTCCCGTGACTCAACAACTCTGAGCTCCAGCTTTCTCATCTCTAACGTGGGCATAAGCAACCCCACAACCCCCTTGTGAGGCTGTGAGAAGGACCACTCAGATGATTCCAATCCATCATTTCCAGACCAACCCTCTCCCTCTGGGAACTGGACTTGTGGTTCTAGCTGCCTCCTCGGCACACTCCTGGGGAGGTCCAATGGGCATCTCAAGGTCACCTCTGCTAAAGCAGAGTCTGATCTTTCCCCACCCTAAACCTGCTCCTCCTGAAGTGGTCCTCATTGCAGTTGCTGGATAGAGCACTATCCTTCCAGTTGCTTGGGCCCCAATATTGCCCCCTCCCCCAAAACTTGGCCTCATCCCTGCCTTACCTCATACCTTATAACCAGTCTACTAGTAGACCCAGTCACCTCTACCTTCAAATATATCCCACACCTGACCACTTCTCACTGCCTCGATTCTACCTGGTCTAAACCCCTGTCTCTCTCCAGCCTGGACTCTTGCAGTAGACTCACGGCTGTCCTCTGCCTCTGCCCTTGCATTCTGTAGTCTGTTCCCCACAGGGCGGCCAGAGGGAGCTTTTTCAATGCAAATCAAAATACATCGTTCTTCTGCCCCAAATCCTCCCATGGCCTCCCCTCTCACTGGGAGTAAAAGCCAAAGTCCTTGCCCCAAACCTCCAAAAGCCCCCCTCGTCTACAAAGCTCCTCCCAAGTCCCATGCTGCGTCTTCCTCTCTGACTTATTACCTCCCGCCTCCCTCTCACTCACTCCACTCCAGCTACCCCGGCCTCCTTGCCGTTCTTCCAACATTCCAAGCACTGTCCAGCCTCGGGGCTTTGTATCTGCTGTTCCCTCCACCTGGAATATGACTTGGTGGTTGTGGGGGGGCTGATATTCTCCTAGTTTCCTTTGGTCTTTGCTCCATGTCACCCTATTCAGAAAGACTTTCCCAGACCACCTTCTAACACAGCTGTCCTGGTTCCCATCTTCTTGCCTGGCGTTTTTTCTTCTTGGCATTCAGCACTACCTGATATGACACGGTAATCTGCATACTTTCTTTACTCTGTCTCTTCCCACCAGGCTGTCGGCCCAAGAGGTCAGGGATCTTGACTGCTTTGCTCACTGCTCTACCCCACTGCCAAGCACAGAGCCTGGCAGGCAGTAACCCCTCACAACATAGAATGCCTTTCAGCTGTTAACTCACATAACCCCAGGGTGCCCAGTCAGTCTGGGAATCTGCAGCCAGATGGGTGGGGAACCACCACGCCCCTTCCTGAAGATCCCTACCTCCCCCTGCCTTGCTCAGGCTTCTCTCTCCTGAGCCTAGACTCTCCCCGACCTTCACTTGAGTCACCATCCAAGGCTGAAACAGCTTACCCTCCGCTCTCTCCTCTGTCAGAATCCCAAGGATTATGGACTACCCCTGCCTCTGTCAACTGCCCAGCCCCTGGGGAGCTGGGAAAATCGAGGCAGATGAGGGACGAGAGAAAGACCTGTGAGGCTAGCGTCCCTGGACGCCTGTATCATTTGAGCCAACCATGGGACCACCTCCCTCCCCCATCTCCCGGGCTGCCTTGTTCTGATGCCCGATTTAGCATTTTAATTGAGTGTGTGCATATCGATTTTTTCCTTGACAATGCTGTTCCTCCAGGGCAGGCCTGAGAGGGGATTAGAGGAAACATTTTTGGATCCCGTTCCTGCTCTGCTCCTGAGGGCTGGTCTCCTCTGAGAGTCCATTTGCCGGTCTGCAAAATGGGGCCTCGTCATAGATGATCTTCAGGTCTGACATGCCTGAAGTTCTGCCCTGAGCCTCCTATCGAGGGTGAAGGTGCTATGTTACCTGGAAGGTGTAAGCCCTGGGTGGTGAGGGAAAGGATGGGAACTTGCTTTAGTTAACCACCTCTGGGTGTCAAGTCTTGAGCGGGGCTAGGTGGGGTCAGAGGTTGGAGGTGCAGCGTGAAGAGGTTGAGAGAGACAATTCATCCCTGCCTTACCTCATACCTTATAACCAGCCTACTAGTAGACCCAGTCACCTCTGGTGACCATGGGCAAATCCTGGCTCCACACATAGCCTCAGTTACTGTAGGACAAAACAAGATAATGCTGGTCATAGTGCTCAGCAGAGTGACTGGCTACGGCAGGTGCTCAGTGAATGTCAACAAGAAGCTCTTATGATACATACAGACTACATACCGCGTTCTCCCTCTCCCAGCCCTTGTTCGCTTGGTGAACTCCTATTCATCCAGCAAAACCCGCCCCGTGTCCCCCTCTTCCTGGACTTGCTTTTCTGTTTCTGCTGCTCTGGCTGGCACAGGCAGCTTTATATTGCACAAGTGTCCTTGCATCATCATTAAATCACTCGTTGTTGTTCTTAATCTCCCTTGCTGGCGGATGACTTTCAGGAGGACAAGAACCAGGTCGGACCCACGCCTGCGTTCCCAGCACCAGGCACAGAGCCTGGTGCAACTGAGGTGTCTACAATGGAAACAGGCAACCTACTTGGCATAGGTCAGGGCTCGGAGGGAATGGAAAGAAGGAGGAGAGGCTGGTCTTAGCGGAGAGGGAGCCGAGACTGCGGCCGGAGTCAGCGTGCACACAGGGTCTCTGGGAAAGGGGAGACAGGGCTGGAAAGGCCGGTGTGGCCAGCCCCGTGACAAAGGACTCTGGAGCCCCCCCC
>ML103638.1:15419-31531 GCA_003697995.1 Taxidea taxus jeffersonii | reverse complement strand
CCTGCCTAGACTGAGCCAGCCCTGAGGCCCAGCAGGACACCCCTCCCTCTGGGGGTAGCTTCCTGCAGGGAAGTGAACTCAGTTTGGGGACACCCAGACCCCAATGGGAAGGAAGGCCCCGTGGGAGGCGGTCATGGGACTTCCTGTCAGGTGGGAGGTGTCCTGCGGCAGGCCTGTGACTGGAGGCTGGACAGTGGGTTGGGTGTGAGTTGGGTGCCCACGAGATGCTGGGCCCCAGCATCACAGCTCCACCAGCCTGGCTGTGATCATGACACCAACAGTTCCCAGTCAGAGGACACACGTCTGTGGCCTGGGTCCATGTCAGCTCACATAATCCCCGCGACACCCCGATGAGGCAGGGATAGCATTACCCCCATGGTAGGGGCGATGAAACGGAGGCACAGAGAGGTTTAGGAAGATGCCTGAAGTTACGTGCGAGGAAGTGGTCTCGCCAGACCCCAGAGCCGGCTGCCTGGCTCCCATCGCTGTTCCCTTTACTGTCTGCTCTACTGCCCATTTCCTGGAGGAGGAAACTGAGGCACGGAGGTTGGGCAAGGCACACGGTTGAGGCTTCAGCCTGCTATTTGACCTTCCAGAACAGAGTTCCTCTCCTTTACCCCCCACTGACCATCCGCAGGGCCAGCGCCCCCTCAAGCAGCAGCAACGGTAACAGTGCAACCGTCCTGATTGCTGGAATGCTCTGGTTGTGTGAGCTCCATGCGCCACCCCGTCTCCACATCGGCCCAATGGATTTTAGCCCCATTTGGAAGATGGGAAGAGTCAGGCTCCTTGAGAAGATGAGTTGGGGTGGCTGGGGCAGGGGCCTGGCTGGGATCTGAACCACAGCCTCTGGCCCCAGGGTGCCTCTCCCCGACCAGCCCCCCTCCCCTGGTTCGGGATCAATAATCCCGCAGCATTCTGTTTGCCTTCAAACGCTCCCAGGGGACTCGTCAGGCAGAGCCGTGGCCCATTAGTGGTTTCTGCACGTTTGAAGCTGGCCCAGGCTCCCGAGGGTCTGCTGGCAGCCAGGCCAGGGCCTCGGAAAGGAGAGGGGAGGGGCAGGGAAGGCTGGGGGAGAGGGGCTGCCACAGCACTGGGGGAGGCTGCCGCGGCACTGGGGGAGGCTGCCGCCTTCACGTGGGTTTCCAAAGGCCTTTGTCCCGCAGGCTGCTGGCAGCTGTCTGTGCCCATTTTATGGGCCGCGTGGGGGCTTCTCAGTCACCTGGCTTCTAGCACACTTGGGTTCAGCCCCTTGCACAACAGCAAGAGCTACAAGGGGAGATAAGGGGGTGGGGATAGAAGAAACAGACAGCCTCCAGCTCCTGGAGCGCTGTGTGGCCCTGGGCAGCTGACCCGACTGCTCTGAGCATCTCCTTCCTCATCTCTGAAATAGACATCATCACAGGACTAAACGCCCGCCGAGGGGCTGTGGTGTGGCAGGCTCTGTTCTAAGTGCTTCACTTGGCCAACTCTTAGTCCACACAATGCCCTTCAGAGCCGTTCCCTTATTATCGTTGCATTGTACAGATGCTGCAGCACAGAGAGGTGAAGCGACTTGCCTCAGGTCACACAGCTACTACGTTATGAAACCCGGATGTAACCCAGACGGCTCTGAACTTCTACCCACTTCCACCGCCACCTCCCGGGTCCCAGCCACCATCAGGGCCGGCTTCAACTTCTGTGGTAGCCTCTGCCCCAGGTCCCAGCTTCCAGCTTCTGTGCCCTGCAGTGTGTTCTCACGTGGCAACCAGAGCCAAACTGACCACATCACTCCCCTGCTCACCACACATCAGGGGCTCCCTAGTGCCCTTCGGAATCAGTCGAAGCTCTTCAGCTCGTCTCTGAGACCCCTCACAAGCTGTCTGTGAAGCCTTACACTCTAACCACACCAAACTTCTAGTTATTTTCTGAACACATCGTGCATACTTGTGCCTCTGTGGATTTGCACACACGGCTCCCTCTGGCTCTCCTTTCACCCACCGGGGCTTTCCTCCCTGCCGAGTTCCCAAACAATCTTCCTGGTCTTCCCGCTCAGCTCCAGTGCTATCCTCTTGGAATTTTCTCTGCCATCCCTAGGGAGAACCACACCCTCCCTGGGGCTCCCACAGCACCTTGCACCTGCGGTACCCTGTTACATAGCTCACTAAAATATTGAGGCTGTGTTCGCTCCAGCCTGGGAGCCTCCCAAAAGCTGGGCTGGCTTTCAGCCACCTTAGCATCCCCTGAGAGCCAGGAACATAGGGACAGGCTCTTGGAAAATGCTCGCTGAATGAAGGAAGAAAGGACCAACTATATGGGAGGGAACCTAACTGAATGCTACAAATGACTAGCTTGGAGATTGCAAGTTAGTGGTGGATGGGAGTGTGTTTTGGTCTGTGTGCTACTTACATTTTTAAGAATGACCAGCATTTAAAAATTGGGGGAGACTCACTCAAGTCTGGGTTTCAAAAATCCCCAAATATCCAAAGATGTGGCCACAGGGGCTGGTCTCCTTGGCAACCATTCCCAGAAACTGAGCTTCGGCCACCACACTCATGGGTCTGAGCATTACTTGGGCACCTACTGTGTACCAAGCACTAGAGAACAACAACTGAGAACCTTTGCCTTCCCAGCCACTGCACAAACTTCTGTGAGCTGCCCGGGCTCTATGGGCATTGGAGTTTTCCGCCCCTGTCAAGATGCGGGAACTGGGTCCCAGAAAAAGAAGGCATTTGGCCCCAGTCCCCTAGAAATCGAGGTAGATCTTGAGCCCAGGCCCCTTCTCTTTCTTCCACAGTGTCAGGTGACTAGCACCTTGGCATGAATGAACCCTCGTTCTCTAGGAGAGAGGAGCGGCTCTACAAGGAGAGCCCCGTAATGGTGTGGTTTCAGGTAAACCATGTGCTTCCTCTTGTGTGTTCTGCTTACGGTTGGAAGGAGAGGGGACAAAGGCCTCCACGGTGGTGGGCCTGGCCTGTCATCAGGAGGAGCGGTGGCTGTGCTGGGGCTGCTGGCAGGACTGGCCTGGCCACCAGCGCTGTCTGCTTTGATTGCCTTGTCCTTTGTTCTGCATTTCAGGGCACTCAGCTCCCGGGCCGGGTGCCAGACACCCTCCCATACCCCATCACCAGCCTGCTGCTACGGCCTGGGCAGGTGGAGGTGGCTGCCTGGAGCAGCCCCAGAGCCCCAGTGGGAGGAGCCCAGAGAGGGACAGGAGCTTAGCCAGGATGGCAGAGCAAGGACACGGCCACACAGGATCCTGAGGGGACTGAGCCCCCAACCTGGTCGCTCATAGGGCCCTGAGGTGAGGAACAGCCCCGCATCCTTGGTGCCTGGCCTCCTGTATCCCAGCAGATGTATCCCGGCTGTGGGGGCGGGGCTTTGTCTATCCTGCTCGCTGCTGCATCCTCAGGGCCTAGGACAGTGCCTGGCACATAGTAGGTGCTCATTACATTCCCGCTGCCCAAACGAGGAAATTAATACTGACCACAATCCCATGTGGTAGGTCCTGTTGCTGGACCCACATCACAGACGAGGAAGGGAGCCTCCAAGAGGGAAGGCAGTTTACCCAAAGTCACAAGCCTGCTCCCCTCCTTCTCCAGCAATACCAGAAAGCTGCCTGCTGGGAAGGGAACCCAGAGCTGGGTCTCACAAACAGGGCTCCCTGAGGCAGCCAGATCCAGGTTTGGGGCCCCATGTCCTCTGCGGGTATCAGCCAGGGCAGCCGGGGGCTGGTGGGGGTGTCTGTCAATCAGGAGACTGTGGACGATGGGGGGGGGTGACTCTCTTGTCTGGAGGCTGTCCTTGGCTACCCTGGGGTGTGATGTAGGAGTTAGTGGAAAGAGGGAGGCCCCGGGAGACATGGGTGTTGGGGAAAGGGAGCCAGAGAGGGCCCTGGGCACCCTCTACACCCTGAGACCTCCACCTTGGGGAGGGAGCTAGGGACCCTCTCACCCATGGCCTGAATGGGCACCATGGCTGTGACCAGTACTGCCCCATCACCTCCCCACCCTGACCCCCCATTACCCTCCAGTCCATCACCTCCCCACTAGAACTCCCATGCCTCTTCCTTCACTCCTTATCATCTTCTTCCCACTCTCCTTCACCACCACCATGGACCCCTACTGTTCCCCACCCTTCCCCACGACAGCCACTATTGCCCTCCCTGAAGCCCCTGCCTTTATCATGACCAGACTCGGCCTTACTGATAAGAGCGCCCATCAGCCCCCATCCCCTCCCCTGCTACAGCCTCATCCCCTCCTTCATCTCTGGGTTGGACTCCTTAGCTCCCTCTGAAGGAGGAGGCTGGGGGGGATGGGAGAAGGCAGGGAAGGATGTGGGGGGGGGGGGAGGAGGGGCAGGGACAGGAGAGGAGAGGGAAGGAGCTGGGTATGAAGAGAATCTGACCCAGGATCCCCCAAGCCCCCACCCCCCACCAACAAACAGGCGCGGGCAGGGCACTAGCAGTGCTGTCCAAGGTGCTGGGGCTGCCAGGCCTGGCAAGGGGTGGGGGCCCGCAGACCTGAATCTGAAAGTCCCACCCACCTCTTCCTAGCTCAGGCTCCCCACACCTAGCCTCAGTTTTGCTGTGTGGAAAATGGGGTGATGCCTACTGGCTGGGCGGGGAGAGCCCGGTGGGGTGTAAGGACGTGCCTGTGTCAGGCCCGCCCCTGCCCCAGCCTGCATCAGCTCTGGCTTCCAAGGGTCTGTGATTAACGAGGCTGGTCCTGCAGCGCAGCACTGGGTCCCCTGGGACCCGCCCACTAACAGGCAGCAGCTGGCAGCCCTGTGACACCCAGTGGGACCCAAGAGGCCTCCCTTACCCCCTCCCCTCTTGTGTCACAACGTCCCTCTTCCACCTGGGCCTAAGATCTCCTCCAGGACCTCGCCGATGCTGCTTCTGCCACCTGGAAGTGCTCCTCACTGTGCTCCGTACAGACTCTTGGAGGTCTTGTCCTCAAGGAAGTCCTCCCTCTCAGAGCCCCCAGGCTCACACTGCCCACATGACCCGGCCGAAGGCAACCTGCACCTCGCCTATGTAGCGTTTCAATCCTTTTCCTACTTGAGCATGAGGGATAACTATGGGCAAAGTAATATTCTTTGTGCTTTCACCTACATTATCTCATTTAATCCTCATGACAGCCCTCTCGGGGAGGGACTATTGTCATTCTCCCTTTACCAAGGTGGGAACGGAGGCTACCAGAAGTTAGGGGATATGCCCACCGTCACACAGCCAGCAAAGGACCAGGCTGGAATTCAGCCCTATATCTGAGTCAGACGGTTCAACTGCTGTTCCCATGCTATGGATCGGCCTTGGCCTTCACCAGACTCTGAAATCACTCTGGCAAGGGTCCTGTCCCTCTCTCGGAGTCCCTAGGACCCAGCCCAGAGCCTGTCACTGATCAGGCACCACTGAACTGTCAGATAAAAGTGAAAATGAATTTATGTTATCAGAAGGGTCTCCTGCAGCCAGAAAAGCACCTGGAGGCTAAAAGGGCGGGTCTGTGGTGGTGGAAATGGAGGCCTTGTGGCAGGTAGTGCTGGGAGACAACCGTGTGAATGGATTTCCATTCATTGGACCTGCTGCCACCATGGGATGGGCCCCTCCCCGCCCCCACTACGCACCCAAACACACAGCGTCCTTCTTGCCTCCGCTGTCAAGTCCAGCTGCTGGAGTCTCCCAGCTCGGCTGGGAGAGGGTCCAGGGGTCTTGTAACTAGGGAGCTGGTCCCGGAGGCCTCTGGCATTGCCCAGGCCACTCCTGCTTGGACTGGACCCTGACAACAAGCCCCAACAGAGCTCTCAAGGGAGAAGGGGGAGGGGACCCTCTCAGTCCTTGTTCTCCATCCCTGAGACCTGTCTTGAGTGGCCTGGACTCCAGCTTGGGCTGAATGGCTGTGTGATGGTGGGCAAGTCATTCACTCTCTCTGGCCTCAGTCTCTCCATCTGTAACAATGGCCTGCCTAGGAGTTTAAATTCTGGCAGTGCTTTCCCTGGTGATGGCCGCTCCCCTCTCTGGGTGGCCCCTCTGGTTTCCAACAGCCTAAGCATGTCCTCAGGCAGGACATTCCCATAAGGGCAGTGACCAGGGCTGAGAGGAGGCCAAGCTCCCCGGACAGTGAATGATGCAGGCTCAGGAAACTGAAACCAGCTGCCCCCGTTACTCCAGCCCTACGGTCTGGAAGTGCTAGTGCAGCCAAGCCTCAAGCCTCGGGGACAGCAGCTATGGATGGTCCCTAGCCTCAGCTGTCCCATCCTCAGAGTGAGAAGAAGGCTGCCGTAAGTCCCCCTAGCAAGGGAGAGGAGGATGGGAGACAGCAACCCGTCAGAAAAGTGGCCCAGCTCGGCCCAGCCATGTGAGTTCAGGGAGGATTGTGGGAGTTACCTGTCACACCCCTGTCCAGCTGTGGGGACCTCGAGGAAAATCTGGGGTCTGGGTGAGGCCCTCGGAAGGCACCACCCCAATGGCAGGGTGGAGGACAATTACCTTCAGGGAAGTTGTGGCCTCGCAAGGGAGGCAGACAGGGGCTCCCCACCATAGTGGGAGCCAGCCTCTGTCCCCAAGACCGCCGTGACCCTTGGGGCCACCTCTGTCCCCGGTTGCTGCGCCCACCTGGGCAAACCCATTGACCTGCATTTTCCATTCGTGATTCTTGATTTGCCCATGGTAGGGGTAGCTCAAGACCAAGGAAGAACGAGGAAAGCGTGGGGGAAACAGTGAGAAGATCATGGTACTGCAGAGGACACGCCTCTGAAGGGACACCTGCCTTATCCCTCGCCTACCCCTGGCTCTCCCTCTCAGGCCTGTCCCTCGGACCCCAGTGTGAGGAACCTAACATCATGTGGCTCAGGGTCACAGCCTTCCCCCTGCACGTGGGCTCTGGACCCGCAGAGCTTCAAAGGGAACCTCACCTCCCGTGGGGAGTGATGAAAACAGCCCAGCAGGGAAGAGGTGAGCAGGCACCGGCTGAACAAACAGAAGCCCCCGTGGGACCCCGCCTGGCTTCTCTCCCGTGAGCCGAGCCCGACACCCGGGCTTCCTTCCGCTGGCTGCACAACACACACACTGGGCATCCCTGCGTCAGTGGCATCCAAGCGGGTTGGTGCTGTGTGTGTGTAGGCACACGCGTGTGCACCGTGGCACCCACCACGAGATGTGGGGTTCGGTATATGCTGTGTCTGGGGGTGGCGGTGAGCAAGGGGGGGCGCCCCTGTGTTACCCCCGGGGCAGGTCAAGAACACGTGACCGCAGGGGTCCGTGAACCGGGCCTGCGGGCCAAATCCTCCCCCCGCCAGCTTCCGCACAGCTCATGGGCAGAGAGTGGTTTTCACATTTTTAAATAGCTGGAAAACAAAGACTATCTCATGACTTGTGAAAATCCTACAAATTCAAATTTCAGCATCCACAACTAGTTCTATAAGAACACGGCCCAGTTGGTCACTCGCCTCCCGGCTACAGCTGTTTTCGTACCGCGACGGCAGATGTGAGCACTTTCAGCAGAGACCCCGCGACGGAGTATGGCCCACAAAGGCTGAGATAGTTACTACCTGACCTAATCAGAAAGTCTGTCAGCTCTAGCATTAGGGCATTAGCAAAGCTGGGGCTCAGTGCTACCTCCCCTAAAACCAAGTTCAAATTCAGCTTCAGTGAGCTTATCAAGAGTTTTGCAATCAGAAAATCTGTATAGGAGCCGTGTTCATTTCAGTATGTAGGTGACGGCTTTCGGTTTCCTAACTTTATACGGTTGTGTGTTTGTGTGTGTGACAGAGAGAAAAAGAGACAAAATCATAGTCTTCAAGACTGAACATTTCCTACCCATTTCTTGCTCATCTGTAGTGTTTAGTACACGCTCGGCTCATGGTGGGTGATCAATGTCTGTGGGATAAAATAACAGGCTTGGTTCTCTCCATTACCCAACAACCCTGCTAGCAAGGCAGGGTTGCTCTTGCTCTTGCTCATTTCATAAATGTGGACACTGAGGCAAGGAGAGCTAAGGACACCTGCTTGAGGGTCTCCCCTGGACCATTAATAATGAGAACAAGATGTCCTTTCTTGCCATCATCTTACTTCTGGGAGGAGCAGGGGGCACGTGATAACAGGTCTGGTGGGGAGGCACTGAGCCCCTCCCTCCAACAGTTTTCCCAACCAAGGTGCCCCATCCTCCACCCCATAGGTTTCCAGGCCTTCCTCCCTCACTGGGGGGTCTTGGCAGCCTCCCAGCGGCCTGTTGAGGGATAAGTGGTTTTTTCCCTTTTCCGGCAAACAGGGGGCAGGTGTGGGTGAGCAGCTCTGGGGAGGAGGTGCAGGGAAGTAAATGAATCTGGACTTCTGAGGGATTCAGCGAGGTTGAACCATAAAAGGGGTGCCGCCAAGAGAGTAAGGGGACTGCCGAAGTGGGAAATGGAGGCAGTCTGGGTAGCAAAGGGCCCAAGTGGGTGTGCTGGGTAGAGAAAAGGGGCCCAAGAGAGGGGATCAGAGACCGGGTGGTCAACTTGGCAGCCTTGGGGGTGGGGAGGTGGCTATCCCTGCCACTCAGGGTCACCCTCCAAGCCAGACCATGGAAAATTTCCACACCCAGTGCTAGTTCTGAACCTGCAGAAGCCGAACACCAAGCCAAAGAGAAAATCCACCTCCTCCTGATGTCCAACGGCTGCCCTGCACCAGAGAGGGTTTGGAGATAAACAAGATGAATATGGCAGGAGATGCTTAATATTTCTCAGTTCTCTATCAGGGACTCAGTGCCTCTCTGGAAGAATGGGCAGGAGGGTTCAATGGCAATTTTCTCCACTGTCTGGAGAAAATTCAAAGCCCTTTTCATGACTATCCAGGGATGCTCCAACCCCGTCTTGCACCACCTTCTCATTCACCACACTCTACACACAGTGGATTTGAATGTACGCTGCTCCTTCCTACCACAGGGCCTTTGTACTGGCTGTTCCCGCTGCCTGGAACACTGCTCCCTTCCCTCTTTCTTCAGATTCCTGTTCAAACATCACTTCCTCAGATTAACCTTCCATCACCACCCTTCCCCCAGGCTTATTTCATGTTCTCAGGGCTGCAACTGATTATCTGTGCATTTTGTGTTTGCTTGCTCCCTGGGACCTCCAGCGTAAGTCCTCTAGTGTAGGTCCTCCAGTGAACCTCTACTCAGCACTCTCTCTGTCTTGCTCCATGCATTTTCCCCCTAGTACTTAGCACAGGGTCTGCCACACAGCGAGATCAATAAATGATTGTATGATAGTATGAATGGATGCCTGGTACCACCAGTGACTGCCATGAGTGCCTGGAGTTATGGCAACAGATGAATTAAAGCCATGTATTATGAATTCATCTGTGTTTCTACACTGACCACTCTGTAGACACCAAGCAATGTCCTAGAGCATAGCTATCCACTAGAACTTTCTGTGGTAATGGCAATGTTCTGGATCTATGGTGTCCAATATGGTAGCCAAGAGACACGTGTGGCTGTTAAGCACTTGAAACGGGGGTGGGGGAGTGTGGGACTGAATTTTAAAGTTTAATTTTAATCGACGTGAATTTCAATAGCCACATGTAGTTGATGGTGACCCTACTAGATGGCTCTTCCAAGGCTGTTATGTGCAGTTCTCTGTTCCCCACTGTTCCCCACTGCCTCCCAAGCTTGTCAGAGACCACCAAGCCACAGTGACTCAGAGAGATGGCCAAAGCGATGGCACGTTTCCAGAACAAGCATGCTGAGTGTGGCCCTCACCATCTTTATCACCATCGTCCACCTATCGCACAGCCGCCAAGCCTGCCACCAACTTCATTCTCTCCATCATTACTTCCCCATCACATGCCCCCCAAGACAACTCCCGACACAACCATCAATGCCAGCACCACCAATGCCACGGTCAACACTACCACCATCACCATCAACCCCACCATCACCACCCCACCACCTCCTCCCCCCAACCCTGTCCCAATACCGCCAACACCTGGAACCAGTGCAGGAAACCAGTCAAGAGCACTGGCTCTGGAATTCGATTGCCTGGGCTTAAATCTCTGCTCTGAGTTTAAATCACTCAGTTTCTGTGAGACTCTCTTTTTTTATCCGTAAAATGGGACTAACAATGACCATAATAATTATAAGATCGTAAGACTCAGTGTCTGTGAATGTTGGAAAAGAATCAAATGAGGAAGTGCCTGGAACGCTCTCTTCCTGGGTGCTAAGGCTTTTCTAGGTCCTGTGCTCGGTGAGCACAGTTTTATTTAATCGTCGCACAGCAGTGGGAGACACTGATTCCCCGATTTTACAGATAAGGAGGCTGAGGCTAAGAGACCTGATGTGACTCGCCCAAGGCCCTACAACTTATACAAGGGCCGGACTGGAGCCCACGTCTTCAGCTGGATTAGGCTAGGCTGTCCCTTTTTTGGATCAGCAGGCGAGCCTTCCTGCGGTTCCTGTCTCCCTGCTTCAGGGATGCCGCGAGGATTCCAGCAGCCCACCATGAAGGGTGGTGACAGTGGTGGGGGCTGGTGGGGGCTCAGTCTCAGCCTGGCGGGAGGGGTGGGGAGGGGCGAGGTGGGGAGGGATGGGGGCAAGTCTGCTCACCTGTGTCCTGGCGAAACTGGTGCATAGACTGCAGGTCAATGATGTAGGGCACCAGCTGGGCGTCCACCTGCCCCAGGACCACGGAACCACGGGCATCCTCCTTGAGCACATTCTCGATGTGGTGGCACACCGTGGCAGTGTAAGGCCGCCAACGGCTGTGCTCATTTAGCCACTCCCACACCACCACCCGGGCCACGTTCTGCGGTGGGAAGCCCAGCCCGCTCCCTGGCAGCATCACACCTTGGCCTGGCCTGGACATGGCCGCTGCTGCAGCCTCAGGGGCCAGGACCCCCCTAGGACAGGCCCAGCTCTGCCTGGGCCTGGGGGCGGGCAGGGAACTTCCTCTCTCCCCAGGGTGGGCAGCAAGAGCCAAGTGGCCTCCTTTCTACCTCAGGGTCCTCTCTGAAGCCCAGAGGCCTCAGTGAAAGGCGTGCAGGGTGCTGCTCCAGGCTCCAAAGACCCCTTCCCCCAGCGCTGTCTCATAAAGGTGCTGCTCCAAAGAGCAAGTGTCTTTTTTTGTGATGGGGGAAACGCTGCTCTAGATTCCTTGGCTCCCTCGGCTCAGGAAAGGGAGTGAGGCAGCCGCCCCTGCTCTAGGTCCAGTCTCTTCCCTGCTGGTCTCTGGTCACTCCTTTCCAGCTGGCCACGCAAGGCCTGTCACCCAGGAGGCCCGGGCCAGCCTGCTGCTGCCTCTGCGGCACCCAGCCGGCCCTCTGCGCTCCCAACTGCGTCCCAGACCCTGCGCCTGGCTCCAGTGGGGCTGCTCGCCTGTTCTTGGGTCCGCCCCTCCGACGGCTCCTGCTGAAGGGGGGCGTCCCAGTCCCCCTGGCTCCTGCTCCACACGGCGTCCTGGTAGGCCTGGGTGGCTGAAGAACGCACGGGGGAGGGTGCGCCGCGTACCCCTGGCCTGCCGGCCGGGCTGCGGCTTCGGAGCTGGGCGGTAGGAACGAGGGGGGCGGGGGCCCGTGGGCACGCCCCACCCCACTCGTGCTCGCGACCTGCCGGGAGACAAGAAGGGGAGAGGGCCCTTTAAGAGGAGAGCGCAGCACCCCCTCCCCCTTCCCGGGAGAGGGATCGGCTGAGAACAATGGGGAACCGATGGGGGGGCCGGCGAGGGGGGCTTAAGGGGGTCGCCGCCCGTTTTCCCTTGGGGCAGGCCTGAACTGAGGGCAGGGGCCGGGGGCGCGATTTTCCGGGGCTCCTCGCTTGCGGCGCCCCCTCCTCAGCTCCCCGAGCGCTCCCCTCCCCCGGGGCCCGCGCCCGGCCGGGATGCAGGGTGCACCGGGATGCGCGGATCTGCGCGGGGATGTGCGAGGATGCGCGGCACTGCAGGCGCGGCCCAGGGCCCCTCGGGGGTCGCGTCACCGAGGAGGCGAAGCCGGGAGCTGGAACGTCGCTGCCTCACGCCCTGGGAGTACCAGCTCCCCTTCCCCAGCCAAGACCTCCCCCCTGCGCGCGCCGGCTCCCTGCAGGAGCCGGGGGTGGGGTCCCTAAGCACCCCGCGCTCTCACCGCCTTCTCCGCTGTGCTGCCTCCTTCTCCGCCGCCGCTTCAGCACCGCCGCCTCCTGGGCTCCCCCCGGAGTGGGAGGGAACCGCGGTCCCGCCTCCGCGCCCTTTCCCTCCCAGGCCCCGCAGCCGCCGGGGCGCTGGGCTTTCCGCGCGCGGACAGACTGCCCCGCCGACCGACGGACGCACGCGCCGGCTCTGGAAGCCGGGATCCCGCGGGTGGGAGGCGACCGCGGCCGCGCTCCGGGGAGGGGCGCTGGAGGGGGCGGAGAAGGAGGAAGGGGAGGAGACAGACCGGGCCCCTAAGCGCAGCCGGCGCTGACACGCGAGTCCCCGGGGCGCCCCAAATCCTGGGCTAGGCCCATCTGGGACCCCGGGAGGTCTCCTGACCCCATGCAGGAAGCCAGGCTTGGAGTGAGGTGTGTGTGGGTCACCTGCTTGAATCCTAGTCGTCTTCACGTTCTAGTTGCCCAGTCCCAGGGCCTGGAACCCAATAGGTGCTCAATAAATGCTTGAATGAATGATTATGATCCAGAGACTACCCAAAGGAAGATCTGAGAGCACTCGAAGGTAGCTTTCTCTTCTTCTTCCACTCTTCTGGGAGAGGGGAATGGGGAGGGGCTAGCAAGGCCCATTTTAGAGCCAAATGGGATCATGAAACAAGGGAAGACTGAGGACCAGAGAGGGTAAGAAACTGCCAGGATCACACAGCAGGTTTGAGTAGTGCCCAGACACCAACCGGAAGCTGATTCTCCTCCCAGCACGGAATTAGGCAGCTCAGAGCCTGCTTCCCCAAAGCACCACTGGGGAGTGAGATGGCTACAGCATCTTGCCCCATGAGGGGAGTTTAGGTGACCTAGCCCAGGAGACAGAGATTTTGGAGGAAGGTAAGGTGAGACCCTCCACCATCTCATTCACAGATGCCTGCAAACAATAGGTGCTTACGAAATGCTGGGTGAGGGTGGGCTGGATGGAGAGGGAGGCAGGTGATGGCAGCAGCTCCAGTGTTAATGGGATGGCCAGCTCTCCTTCCTCTGGCAGGCTGGACACAGCTGAGCATACACATTAGCTGGGAGGGGGATGGACCATCCGAGGCCTGCGGGTGTTTAGATTAGGAAGGATGAAGGATGCGTCCGGGAACTCCAGCCTGGGCGACAGATGGGGGTCAGCAGCCTGTTTGGGAGCCTGCCCAGAGCGGCCCACTTTCCTCTTCCTCCCCAGGGCAGATGTTGATAAACTAGGTGAGGTCAGGGGAGGACTGGTCAGGGGCGCTTTCCCAGAACCAAACTCTGGTTCCCCAGCCAGCTGGAGTGACCTCCCCAGCCCCAGGCCCCTGCTCTGTCCTGCAGCCCAGTGCCTGATGGGCTTTCCCAGATTGAACCAATGATTCTGCTTGCTTGTGCCTGCCACAGACTAAAGAGAGAGGCTCTCTATGTGAGGACGGGGCCAGCTCTGAAGTGGTACCGATCCAACAGGATCCCTGAACCCTCGGAGCCAATCTAGGGTGGCTTTATGGGGTCCATGAGGGCCCCCTCCCCCATTACAGACACATTTACATATCTGTGCATTTTTCTGAGAAGGGCTCTCCAGCGTTCAGAGAGTCTTATCAAAAGAGCCTATGACTCAAAAGATTCAGGGCTAATGCTTGTGAACCTTCTGTTACAGAAGAGGATCTAGGGACCCCAGTCTGGGGAAATGACTGTTTCAAGGTCACATGGAAATTTAGCAGCAAGTTAGAAAGAAGAACCAGTGACTCTGGACTGTATAATGCTATTTAAGTTCTGACTCAATCTCACTTCTTCCAGGAAGCCTTCCGTGAACTCTTTCCCATCTTCCTCCATGTTCCTTTGCCCATAACTTGACATGACAGCCTGTATCACAATTAGGCACTTCCGTGTTGTCCCTGCTGGAGTGAAGTACCCATTAGATGAGGAGCTGTGTCTTATCTGTCTTGTGTGGTGTGGTTATCATTTATCGAGTGCCTTTTATGTGCCAGGCACTTACATAATATTACTCTTTATAATTGCCCCCAAAGGTGGAGAATATTGTGCTCATTTTACAGACACTCAAAGAAGGTAAGTCATTTGCCCAAGTTCCCACAGGGAGTAAGTAGCAAAGTTGGGGCTTGAATCTCAAACTCTTTTGCAATTCCCACAGGACCATGTTGCCTCTGTGTTTGTTGAGCGACTAATGAATGACATCCAGCTGACGATCTGGTGCAGTGACCCCTCTCCACTGGGACTGTGGAAAATCTGAAAGTGCAAAAGCCTGGATCCTGGTGAACCACGGGAGAAAGGGATTTCAAGGAGGGGAAAGGAATTTGGCCTTTAAGGAGCCCACCATCCACTGGGGAGATGGCTCAGACACCAGTGGAGAAGCCAACAGAAGAAAAGCAATCACAAACGCTTTTATTAAAAAAATCTGCATGTATGTGTTACATCCCTAGAAAAAGAATCCCCGGGGATGCCTGGGTGGCTCAGTTGGTTAAGCAGCTGCCTTTGGCTCAGGTCATGATCCCAGAGTCCTGGGATAGAGTCCCGCATCAGGCTCTAGGAAAGGGCTCCTTGCTCAGCAGGGAGCCTGCTTCTCTCTCTGCCTCTGCCTGCCACTCTGTCTGCCTGTGCTCGCTCTCTCTGAAAAATAAATAAATAAAACCTTTAAAAAAAAAAAGGAAAAAAAGAAAAAGAATCCCCGGATTTTCTCTTCTGTGTGTTTTCATATTGCTTCCTCGTGGCTACGGTACTAGCTGAGGTTGCCAGCACAAGGAAATCAAACTGATAAACTAGAGGAGGGATCTGCCCCTTTTCTGGGTCTTTGAGTCACACATCGCATTTCAGGCTGATCGGGCTGAGTTAACCTGCATGGGAGGTTCACAGCGATGTCCTCGTTGTCTGATAACAGGGATCGCAAATTCTCCTGCATGACCACGCTTCACCGTCATGGTTAGAAACCAGGGAGCGGCACAGAAAGGAACTTGTCCTTTGCCTTTTTTCTTAGCATTGTTGGTGCTCTTGAGAACATCAGCCAGGAGCCTGGTTCATTCGTTCATGGGCATTATGGCAGCATGGGAAGGTAGCAGGAAGAGATCAGCTCAGTTTTTTATTCTTTCCATCATTTATTCATCTGTTCATCCATCAGTCCATCTCCCCACCCACCCTTCTATCCCTCCCTCATTTATATGGCTATTCGTGTAAATATTCTCCCCTCATTAATGCCTCGTTCCCTTTCTCCCTTTCTTCCTTCTTTCTATCCTCCTATCCACCTATCCCTCTGTCCATCCATCCGCTCATCTATCTGTCCCTCCATCTCTTCCAAAATATTTGTCCCCGCCTATGTGCCAGCCACAGGGCTATGTGCTGAGACGCAGGCGTCCCTGCTCTCCCACATCTCAGAGTCTAGTGCAAAGGTGAGACATCAAAGTATCATGCCCAGTGAGACCTTAAGATTTCACAGGAGCCATGAAGGAGAAGTTCAGGGTATCGGGAGGCTCTCTAACGGGGGTCCTACCAGGTCTCAGAACCAGGGAGGGCTTCTCAGAGGACGTGACATTTCAGCTATTGCCTGAAGGATTCAGAGTCTTAGTGTGGTTAAGTGGGGTGGGAGGCAGAGCAGAGAGGACACAGAGGTGCAAAGGCCCAGAGGTGTGAAAGAGCTTAGTGTGGGTGGGTTGCAATGTGTTTTTTAGAGCAACAGGGACAAGAGGGGGTAAGATGAAGTAGCAGTCACTGTGTAGGGCCTTGTAAGTCCCGGCATGGTTGGGGGATTTTTATCCGAAGAGCCATAGAGGGTTATGGAAGGGGAAGTCCCACCCTTAGAAACTCAGATTTTTGGGGGGCGCCTGGGTGGCTTAGTTGTTAAGTGTCTGCCTTCAGCTCAGATCATGATCCTGGGGTCCTGGGGTCAAGCCCTGCATTGGGCTCCCTGCTTGGCGGGAAGCCTGTTTCTCCTCTCCCACTCCCCCTGCTTGTATTCCCTCTCTTGCTGTCTCTCTCTGTGTCAAATAAATAAATAAAATTGGAAAAAAAAAAAGAAAAGAAACTCTGTTTTTTTTG
>ML103638.1:0-15019 GCA_003697995.1 Taxidea taxus jeffersonii | reverse complement strand
AAAAAAAAACACAAACAAGCATGGAAGGATCTAGAGCGTGCTGCAGTGGGGGTGGGTAGCAATTTTCAATCTGTTGGCTAAGGAAGGGGCCACTGAGGTGACTTCTGAGCCAAGATTTGAAGGAGGGATATAGTTGATTAACCTTGGCAGAGATCTAGGGAAGAGGGTCCTAGGTAGAGGACATAGCAAGTGCAAAGGCCCTGAGGTGGGCATGTGGTTGGCATGGCCTAGGAATGGCAGTGGAGTCTGTGGGCTGGAAGGAGGGTGGGCGGGCGAATGTCCTGGGGATCACCTGCATGGAGGGGATGAAGAGGGCTGAGGGAGGGAAGGAGAGACAGAGATGGAGGGAAAATGGGAAGGACTTTCCCTGATGTGCTTAACTGGGTTTCTGTTACGTGTAACCCAGTAAGTCTACTGGTTAAATCCCTGGTTAAACATCCAGGAAATCAGGGCTGGAGAGGTTTTCAGGAGAGATTTCTTAATGAACAGTGGATGCTGTGCAGTGGAAACCCACTAGGAGGCAGGAAGAGACCCAGATGGGCATCAAACACAGGGCATGGGACGGTAATTTGCTCATTTACTGAATGTTTTCTAGGCATCAGGGATGTCACTAAGTTTTTCAATCCTCCCAAGTGTTATTCCAGATTGTATAGATAAGGCAGGGAGGGAATAAGCAGTTGAGCTGGAAAAACCCCAGGCCTGGGTGACCTTGAGGCTCTTTCGCCTGGGGTAAGAGGTCTCTGACCCATTTCTGTTGTGGAGTCTCTCATCTTTGGGTGCCCTGGGGCAGGGGACTCCTGTTTCCCTCTTCTCCAGCCCCTGGGCAGTCTGGAAGCCTTCGGGAAGCTAGGCAGGGAGGGACCTCTCCCTTCATCCAGGAATCCCCATGTCTCCAGCACAGAGGGAAGGGACCCTGAGAAAGGCCAGGGCCAGAGTCAAGGGTGAGGGCTTTGTGGCCGGAATGGGGTGCAGCTCTGGGGCGGGTCCATCCGGGTGAGGGAAGAAAGAGCTCTAACTTTCTCCAGGACCCTCGTGCTTTTTGCCCCCTCTAGCAGCCGCCAGCTCCTGCTGCGGGGGGAGGAAGGGGGAGGCTGTGAATGAACCGGGAATGGGTACACATCGCCCCCTGGTGGCCCATTTTGGGCCCATCGCTCTAATGCTGGAAGGGTTTCCAGGTAATGAATTTTTATCTATTTTAATTTATTTTCATTGTGGTAAAAATGCATACCATAAAATTTATAACCCTAATTATTTCTAAGTGTACAGTTTAGTAGTGTTTTAGTGTATTCACACTGTTGTGCAATCAACCCCCAGAACTTTCTCATCTCGCAAAACTGAAACACTGTGCCCATTAAACAACCCCCCAGCTCCCTCCCCTCACCCCACCCCACACCCGCCCCGCCCCTGGCAACCCCCTTGCGACTTCCTGTCTCTATGGCTTTGACTGCTCTAGATACTGCATATAAATGGAATTATACAGTATTTGTCCTTTGGTGACAGGGCTTTTTATCCTTTAGCATAATGTCCTCAAGGCTCATCCATGTTGTAGCCCATCTCGGGGCTTCCTTTCTTGAGGGTGGAGAAGGCTCCATCATATGTGTCCACCACATTTGGTTTCCTGTTCATCCCAGGAATGAACCGCTGGGGCCCGCTTCTACCTTTTGGCCATTGTGAAGAATGCTGCTCTGAAGGGGGGTGTGCAAACATCTCTCTGAAACCCTGCTTTCAGGTCTTCCCAACACAAACCCAGAAGTGGGATTGCAGGAGCCTTTATCTGCGTGATGATTGATCCCCAGCGTCTGTGCTGAAGCTCTAAACCTTGGTGAGAGTGTATTTGGAGAATGGCAGATCCCAAAAGGAGGCAATTAAGGTCAAACGAAGTCATACGGGTGGGGTCCTAACCTGATAGGGCTGGTGGTCCTAGAAAAAGGGGAAGACACAGAGTTCATGCTCTTTCCTCCTCTGTCTTCACATGGAGGAAAGAACATGCGGCCGTGCAGCGAGAAGGTCGCCGCGGGCAAAGCCAGGGAGAGCCCCCCTCCCCAGCAGAACCCAGAGGCGCTGGTACCCTCATCTCCGACTTCCAGCCTCCAGCGCAGTGAGAAAATGAATGTTGTTGGAACCCCCCAGACTCTGGTGTTTTGTGATGGCAGCCTGGGCTAATACAATAGGGGGATTCTGTCTTGTACTTTTCCGGGAAATGCCCCGCTGTTTCCCACAATAGCAGAACGACCTTCTCACCAGCCGTGCACGGGTTCTGATTTCTCTGCACCTTCAACATCAGTACTTGCTGTTTTGTTTTGTTTTGTTTTAACGGTAGTCGTCCTAATGGGTGTTGCAGGTCATGATTCCCCCCTGGCCCTTCAAGGAGGGGCTTAGTGTATGCCCAGCACCGGGCTAAGTGTGTCCCATGCTCATCATGATCTAATCCTCACTGTAGCATTGTCTACATTTACAGAGGAGGACACGGAGGTTGGAAGGGACAAGTCACTAACTTCGTGTCATCAGCCAGCAAGGCTAGGCACAGGACCATGACAGTTGGCGACGATGACAGCTGGTGGCTACAGGGCTTCATCCCTGTGCCGGCCACAGCCCTCTGCCTTCACAAACACTCCTATGAGTGGCATGCTAGTATTAGTCTCATTTTGCAGGTGAGGAAACAGAGGCACAGAAAACTTAAGTGCCGGCCCGAGATCACGTGGCTGCTGAACAGGACCGCCTGGATTTGAATCTAGTGCCCTATTCTGCCGCGATAGGAGGACACATAGCTCCAAGCAAATCTCGCCTACGAAAATCCAAATTCTCCCGAAGTCTCCATGAGGGAGGGAGGATCTGCTTCTATAAAAACGTAGCTCTGCTGGTGTGTACGTGGTACTGTATAGTTTGGAAAAGATTTCCATGGCTCAGTGGGATTAACCTTCATAGCTTCAAGGAAGCATTGCTTTATTATTTTTTTAAAGATTTTATTTATGAAACAGAGCATGCACAGCAGAGGGGTGGGGCAGAGGGAGAAGCAGACTTCCTGAGGAGCAGGGAGCCCGATGTAGGGCTTGAACCCAGGACCCTGGGTTCATGACCTGAGCTGAAGGCAGACGCTTAACCGACTGAGCCACCCGGGTGCCCCAGGAGACGCTGGTTTTGCGGTATGAGAGGAACCATAGCTGACCCGAGCTGGTTCCCGGGCATCCAGAAGCTGGTACTCTGACTCCAGGTTCTCAAGGAAAGGCCAGGCATTATGTGAGATAAACCAGGTTTGAACCTGGCTCCCTCCCACTCCTTTTTTTGATTTAAATTTTTATTTTAAATTCATTTGGGGCGTATGAGAAGTTGGGAAGAATATAATAAATTCTTGTATACCTTTCACCCAGATTCTTCAAATATTCACATTTTTACTGTATTTGCTTTCTCTGCATCCCACCCCCTCTCTCCTTCTCCCCTTCAACTGATTAGATGAGGCCCACCCTAATTATGGAGGGTAATCTGCTTAATCAGTCTACTGATTTCAATGCTAATCACATCTAAAAACACCTTCACAGCAACATCTAGACTGGCAAGTGACCAAACATCTGGGTATCGTAGCCTAGCTAAGGCAACACATAAAATTAACCACTCCAGCTAGCAAGGTTCCTTCATCCGTCAGTTTTTCCTTCCTAGACATACTGATATTTCAGCCTTAGCATGGTCACTTCAAAGTCAAAAGATGGCGGCTGAAGCTCTAGAAATCACCAACCTCAGACAACAGTGTACAGGGCAGAAAGGAGAAAGAAGGGCACAGGATGCCAGGATTAGCTTAGACCAATCAAAGCTCATCCCCTGGGACTGGGTGGATGGTTTTGGGAGCAAGGAAGAAGGGCAGAGTGGCCGTGAGGTGGGCAATCAATTGTGTAGTCATGTACTCGATGCTGCCAACTTCAGCATGTTCTTCGAGAGTGAAGGCATGATGACTGAATTTTGGTAGAGGCGAGGGTCCCACCAAGGAAGACAAGCATGTAGAGAGCAGGCTTGACTCTCCTTAGCGGGATTAGTTGTCCTGGCTTGCCCAGTGCCTTTGGTGGTTAATGGGCTTCTGGGGGGACTTCACTGGGTCAGGGAGACAGGGCAGCCCAGCTGCAGACAGGGAAGTAGCTGTCACTGGCTGTTGTCCTTTCTGCTGTGACAATCTGATTTTGTCCCACAGCCTCCCAGCCGGGGCTCTGGCCAACCCACTGACCCCTGGCTGGCCACCTGCTCTTCATCTAGAAGTTGAATCTGCAGGGGGAGACCAAGGAAGATAAAATAGGAGATTTCCCCAGCACGGAAGAGGCAGTGGAAGGAGTGAGGAGGAGGAGGAGGAGTTTTGACCCCAAAACTAACAGCCAGAGAGAAAGGTAGTCAAGGATACACTGTAATGGACCAGAAAATCCAATCCTCATTATCCTCATTTATAGGACATTTTCCAAGCCTTTTTGTATTTATTATTTTGTTTAGATCCCCCCATGGGTGGGGGAAATGGACATCATTCTCCCCGCCTGCATAGATGAGGCACCAGAAGCCCACAAAGCCAAAAGGTCGTTGGCAAGGTCACTATATGAGCTTCTTATGGCTGCTTTAACAAATGACCAAAAACTGAGTGGCTTCAAGCAGAGACGCATAGTCTTACAGCTCTGGAGGTCAGAAGTCCTGTAGTCCAGGTGCTGGCAGGCCCGTGTTCATTCTGGAGGCTTCAAGGGATAATCTTGAACAAGAACTTGTCCATGATGATCCTGGGTGTGGTCACGGAAAAACCTTGCAGGGGCCACAGGTTTCAACATTCAGGGTGGGAAATGGAATCTGGGGTTAGTCTAGAGGAAGAAGGATGGGGCAGAAATGGGGTGATTCCTTGAGAATTTGGTGGACCTGGAGACCCTGCAGACTGGGACCCCTGACCCCTTGAACCGGAATGGAAAAAAATTATTATCTTTATGCTCATTAATCTTTAACTGCCGTGTAGCATTTCCTTCTGCTACGAACCCAGGCAACAAAGCACAGGGCAGTGGGTAAGATTGTGGCATCAGGAGACATCACAAAACCTTTACATCACACTTCCTCGTTGGAGCTATCTCAAAAAATACCACTTTTTCTCATCACTACTTTCAAATCACGATAGGAATTAGACGGGAATCTTCATTTTAACCAACACCTGCTGGCTGGGTTAATCGGTGGCAGGCCCTGGGAGCTGCAACTAGGGAGTCTGCCAGGCTCTCGGGTGGGACTGGTGACCCTCAGTGGGTGAGGGTCCTCCCTTGGGGCCTGGGTCATGACAACTGAGAGGGGATCACTGGCCCCACATTGAATGGGGGCTGCAGCCTGGGATTGAAGCTTAGCTGGGAAGTAGATCTCTTTTGTTTTTGATTACCTGTGGCCATTGGAACCTCTTCTCGGCGCAAGCCGAGATCCACATGGTTCACTTACCCCCCAAGGCTGGGTTTCCAGGAGTCCATATAGTTAAGGGGTTCAAAGCTTTACATTTGGAGGCAGAACAGCCCAGGGTAAAATTCCATCAGCCCCCTTACTAGCCGTGGGCCCTTGGACTTAGGAAGTGGCTTCACTGGGCCTCAGTTTACTTATTTGTAAAATGGGAATCACTGTAGGACTTCGGGTGACGAGGCACTTATCTCATTTCTCGGCCCAAGAGAACCGAGCGCTCTGTCCATGCTGGTGGTGCCTATCATGTTCTCCTGCAACCCCCCCGCCCCCGCCCCCGCCCGGCCAGACAGAGCCAGCAGCGGGGCCCCTTCCCTCCCTGCCGTCTTGGCTTAGACTTTCTGCTGCAGCAACAGAGGCGTCCATCGTCCAGGGCTTCTAAATCAAGCTGAGCAGTGAGGCATGCTTTGCCCATTAGCCAGGACATTTTGACTCAGAGCAGCTTTGAAATAGCAGGGCTGGGCAGTGCCCCTAGAATCAGGTTTGCTAATGGAGTTTCTGCCTTGGCACTGGGCCTGTCTGTGCTGTTTATTGCAGGAGACCTGGAGGATGAGAGCAGGACGGGGGAAGAAGGACGTGGAGCCTTCCGTTGCTTTCAGGAGCCCTGCAAAGGCAGCGGAAGGGACAAGGCTCCCTGACCTTCAGCTGAGTCTGAGGGCGGTAACTCCTCGCGCGGGGCGGAGGAGGGGGTCCCAGGTGTGAGCAAGAGAAGGCTTCTGGTCAAGATCTGGCAGGGTCCTGCAGCAAGAGGGCCACGCTGGGCCTCAGTTTCCCCCTTCATCTGATGGAGAGAAAGTATCTACCTCGTAGGCAGAAATCAAATAGATGATGGAGATGATGAAAGAACAGCTCCGCTCCAGGCACACGGAACACAGTGATGTTCAGCAGCTTCTGATTGTTCCTTCTGGGACCGGATGCGCAGAGCTGAGCCCTGCCTGGCCGAGGCTGAGCGAAGAGTCGGGTGAGGGTGTGGTGCGGTGTATTACACCTGTCCAGTCTGGCCTGGCTACGCTAACCCCACTGGGCACCTTGGGACCACCTGCCCCCCTCTTCTCTCTTCTTTACGTCTGTCCAGCGCCCCTAGATTCCCAGCACCTGCTCAGCACCTGCTAGTTCTCAGCTGCCGATAGGCCAGCCGCATGGGCCCCTCACTCGACATGTGTTTGGCTGGATGCTCTGAGGTCATGGTCTTGAAAAACTCTCCATGTTTTTTGAACAAGGGGTTTTGCATTTTCATTTTGCTCTGGTCTCTGCAAGATGGTGGGGCTGGTCCTGTCTGCCAGGGACAGGGCTAAGGGGACAATTCCTATGAGTCTAGGCTATCTGCAGCTTTCCGTGTACTAACGATCTTACAGAAGCCACAGGCTCGCGATGTAAGGGTCAGTAACGCATCGGGACACAGTGCGAGGCCAGTTAAACGTCCCATCGGCTTGTTTTCATTCTTCTCATTTCTCAAGATCCCTTCACAATCCAGCCTGTCCTCCTATCTCCATTTATTATGACAGTTTGGGCTCTTGTTTTTGGTGGACTCATTGAGATGGTCTTTTCCCAGGTTGTGTGTGCATTTGTTTAGGTTTTTTTTATTGTGGTTAAAACATACACGACCTAAGATTTGCCCTGTCAGCCGATGTCAGGGGTACAATTACTCACGAGGACATGCCCAATACTCCAAAACTTTTTCATCATCCTGGACATAAACTCTGTCCGCCTTGAGCAGGAACTCTCTGCTCTTCCTTCCTCCCAGCTCCTGGTAGCCTCTTATCTCCTTCCTGTCTCTGGAGGCGCCTCTTCTCGATTTCTCATATACGTGAAATCGTACAATAGTTGGCCTTTTGTGTCTGGCTTCTGTAACTTAGTTGAATGTTTTCAAGGTCCCTCCCTCGTTCCTTTCATGTCTGACTGCTCTCCCATTGCACAGATGGGCCACAGTTTGCTCGTGCATTGGTTTGTGGCTGCACACATGGGCTGTTTCTGCCTTTTGGCTGCCGAGAATCACGCTGCTAGGACTATTGCAGTACCTGTGGTCTGTACTTTTCGGCGTATCCCTCGGGATGGAATTGCTGGGTCAGACAGTGCTTCTACGTGTAGCTTTTTGGAGAATTGCCAAACTGTTTCCCCAGCAGCCATACAGTGTTACAGTCTTGTCGGCAACCTGTGAGGTTCCCAGCTTCCCCACGCCTGTCCCAGTGCTTGGTCTTCTCTGGCTTTTCAATGATAAGCAGCCTCCTGGCTGCCAAGTACAGCCTGTTAGGATTCTGATTTGCACTTCCCTGATGATGTGGAGCATCTTTCCATGTATTTTCCAGATGTTTGTTTATCTTCAACTCCTTTGCCCATTTTAAAATCAGCAACCTTGTCTTTTTGTTGTGGAGTCATTGTCCTTTATATATTCTGGGTATGAAACCCTTATCGGATAGGGTTTGCAAAAGTTTTCTCCCATTCGGTGGGTGGTCTTTTCGCTCCCGGGTTGTGTCCTTTGATGCACAGTTTTTAACCCTGGCAAAATCCAATTTATTTATTTTTATTTTGGTTGACTATGCTTGGGTGTCACAGTTTTAAGAAACCATGGCTAAGTGCAACACTGTGCCCGTTTTCTTCTGACGGCTGTATAGTTTTAGCTCCTAGAACTTGGGTCTTGGATCAATTCTGAGTTAATTTTTATCTACGGGGTCTGGTAAGGGCCCAGGTTCATTCCTGGCATGCATGCAACCTCTTTTCTCAACACCATGTACCAGAGAGACCAATTTGTCCTCTGTAGAAGGGTGACATTGGCACCCTTGTTGAAACCAGTGGGCCATCAACGTAAGGGATTATTTCTGGGATCTCAGTTCTCTTCTCTTGGTCTGTCTATTCTTACGCAGATGCCAAATTGTTCTAATTACTGTAACTTCGTGTCACGTTTTGAAATCAGAAAATATCCTCTAACTTTGTTCTTATTTTTCAAGATTGTTTTGGCTATCCTTGGTCCCTTGAAATTCCCCATGAAGTTTAGGATGAGTTTTTCCCATTTCCCATTAAAAAATACCATGAGTTGGGGCGCCTGGGTGGCTCAGCCGGTTAAGCGTCTGCCTTTGGCAGGGAGCCTGATTCTCCCCCTTCCTCTGCTATTCCCACTGCTTGTGCTCTCTGGCTCTATTTCTGTCAAGTAAATACATAAAATATTTTTTAAAATAAAAATTAAAAATACCATGAGGATGTTGATAGAGATGGCTTTAAATCTGCATCTGGCCTTGGGTAGTATTGTCATCTGAACTATATTAAGCCTCCTAATCCATGAACACAATTCCATCAACATTTTAGGATCTCCTGCATTAACCTTTTAATAGGGAATTCTTAAAAGTGGGAAAGGTAGCCAAACTCGAAGACTTGAATCTCTCTTTTCCTCTTGATCACATTCGAGGTCAAGGGGAAAGACCCCTCTCTTTCTTTCTTTCTTTCAAGATTTGATTTATTTATTAACTTACTTCTTTTCGCAGTGTGGGGTGGGGAGAGGCAGAAGGAGAGGGAGAGAGAGAGAACCTCAAGCAGACTCGAAGCCAAGCACCAAGTCCAAGGTGGGGATCCCATGACCCTGAGGTCACGACCTGAGTCAAAATCAAGAGTTGGGCCCCCAACAGACTGAGTCACCCAGGCGCCCTGCAAGGCCTGTTTGTCGCTCTAATATACACCATAGAATGATTTCGGAAATTCCTCAGAGGATTAATTCAGTAATTATCTGCCCAGTGTCCCTACGCTTTTTTAAGGGCCGTTGGTTGCCTTTCCCTTCTCTGCTCCTAGTGAGTATGTGGAAATAACAGATTGCTTAAATATGCCTTATTGTCCGGATCATGGTTCCAATGAAGAGGGAATCTTCCTCTTCCCCTAACATTTTCCAGGGGATTTAAGCATACCTAATTGCTTTTTAGGACTTGTAATTCTCTCGATGACCACAAGATGGCAGCAAATAGCAAACGCTGCCACAGCTCGGTGCGGTGGGCACCCCCGGAGTCGCACACCCCGCAGGCCTGCGATACGGACTGGGAGTGCGAAACTGCCCAGTGTAAGTGGGCTGACACGCTCACTTGCGTGAGATCACGCGGACAATTTTTAGAAAACTGGTGTTTTCCTTTTACGTTGGGAATGGTGGGAGCGAGGAGAAATCAGGATAGCAAGGCGCTCTCCCTCCCCCTCCCTCTCTGTCCCTTCTCTGGCACTGAGAGCGAAGGAGGAAACCTTCTCCTGTGTGACTTGCAGCATCTAGAGGCGGCCTGCGTTCAGGACTCCGGACCCTCTGCAGATCCAAGCCAGCCACAGCCATTCATGTCCTCCTGTGTTTTCGACAGCTGAATCTCTCCCCTTTGGGTGGGAAAGGCTCTGGGCTTTTAAGGGTTCATGGGATTCGACTGGGCCCACGTGAATACCCAGATTCCTCTCCCTCTCTCAAGACCCTTTACTTATTCCCACCTGTAGAGTCCCTGGTAACATATCCACAGGCTCCAGGGACCAGGGCACGGACATCCTTGGGATCCTTGGGGGGCCATTATTCTGTCTACCACACTCCTGGCTTCCCCAGGCCTCCTGTGGGTTTAGTGGCATTTCCTCTCCCGCTGTCAGAGCTCACAGTGGCACCTCCCTCACCATGGCCAAGCCTTAGGGAAAGATCCCTTTTCCTGCCCCCATAACCCTTACCCTATATACACACTTAACAGCAACTGAGCCTTTCCCCTTCCCCTGGTGATGACTTCCTGCTCCATCAATTGGAACCTTGTCCCTTGAACACGAGAGCTTCTCCCTTGCAATTCCCAGCCTGGTCCCCCAACGAAGGGAAAGGCAAGAGAAAAGCCTTGGCGTCGGCGCATATATGAGGAATTCCATCAGACGTGCACATGCCCGGCACGTGGGCACCCAGATGGAACTGATTGGTTCCAGTAACTCAGCTGGGCTGGGTTACTGAGTCCTCACATTCTGTTCCCTGTGCTTCCCTCCAGGTCTACACCCCACTCCGGGCAGCCCTAGGAAAGACAGAGAGTGAGTTTTCTGCATCTTTTCCTTGTGTGAGATCCGTCCCGGGCGCTGATGTCAAGAAACAGAAGCAGAGTGGGACCATTTTTCACCTGCTCCGACTTGACCAAACTTGGCTGGAGAAGCCTCAGTTGGGAGCAGCTGAGCCCCTCCAGCAGACAGGTTCCAGAAGATCATTCGATCGGCAAATTCTCCCCATTGATGACCTCATTTAAGGTCTCCTCCTCAAACTCTTCCCAAACTCTTTCTGGGCTGCTGGCCACTTGCCATGTGTAGCCCCACTTCTAATCACTGCTTACGTCCTTTGGGGTAGGTGGCAGCCTTGTTGCCAGGGTAACTGAGAGTGGCCAATGGGCCTGGGACCTCGACCTTTAGCTCTGCCTAACTGGACTCTTGTACGGTCTTGGCTCCTGTCCCTTTCACACACAGTTCCTCTCCTGGCTTTTTACTCTGACGTTCTCCCCTATGAAGTGTGTCTGGCCTCCATATTTATTCTGGGATTTGCTAACTCAATTCCTTTTGTTCTTATGGTCATTTTTTTTTTTAACTTGGCAAAACATTTAATGGACGGCGTTGTGTGCTCGACACTGACTCCCATCCACAGGCACAGCCATATCCCTCTCCTCCTGATGCCCTGATCCCACTGAGGGCTTGGGAGGTGGTCGTGTGCCCACTTCTGTCACAGAGCGCCCCCTCCCGGCATCTCCTCCTTGGTCCCACCCTTCCGTAGTCCCTGCCTCATTGTTCATTTCAGGGAAGGTTGCCGAATGGCGATGTTTCTCATTTTCACCCTTTCAACAAATATTAAGTCGAATCCTTTTGTAAAAAAGATGTTTTTCCTTATTAGTTATAGCTGCCTGTTTGTCCTGAAACACAGTTTGTACAGGAAAGGATGGGCTTAGTTATACCCTATTCATTGGTGGGACTTGCCGAACTTCTGAGAAAAGGGTTGGTGCCTTCCAATGATGGCCAGTGGCGTGTTTCTTGATCACTGCGGACGCGCTCTTATCTTTGCTCTTAATGAACTTAAACGTCTGCCGAATGCTGAGAAGACAGTGGCAGGAAAGGCCCAGGATGGTTCCTTCCTTCCTTTGGGACGTAAGCTCTGAATTGCTTACTTTCTCTCTTGTTCCAGGCCTTAGTCCACTACATCCGTCTCACTGATCACGTGGCTGTACATAGTTGTTCATTTTTAGTGAAGGGGTGCAGGTGATGTACCTCTAGGTACGTCATAAGCCCTGTGAGGCTGGGGCAGTGTCTTATGGACTTACGGTCTTCTATGTCTCTGGTGTGAGTTGAGGCACCTGGAAGGGTCTGGCATCTCGTTGTGAGCTGCGATGAGGTGAAGGCAGAGTGGTCGTTCTTTCTTCAAGGGCTCTTTCCTTTGCCCTTGTTCTGGACAAGAGCAGTGATGCGTTCCAACCCCAGGCCATTGGCACGACCCCAGCTGGGGGTCCTACAGGTCACTCCAACCCCCACACTACCTGGAGGCAGTGCGGGGCTCACAGTGAAAGGGCGAGGTCCTCCTCAGATGCCAGCTGTGAGTGGGGGGCTCAGACTACTCGGACCCCTCACCCCCTGACTTGGCTACAAATTCAGGGGTTTCCATGGCCTCCCTTTCAGTTCAATAACCTGCTGGAATGACTCACAGCGCTCAGAAAAATGCCGTACTTACCACCACCATTTTGTTATACAGGATGTAAATGAATAGGCAGATGAAGAGATACACAGGAGTGTTGGGGGGCGGGGCTGGAAGGGTCCAGAGCGCCGGAGGCCTTTCCCCCTGGAGTTAGGATTTGTCATCTTCCCAACACACACCTCTGCTCACCAACCAGGAAGCGTTCCAAGCCTTGCTGTCCAGAGTCTTTATTGGGGCTTCGTTACAAAGGCATGATTAATTAAACCATTAGCCAGGTGCCTGAATTCAGTCTGCTCTTGGGAGGCTGGGGGGATGGGGCTGAAAGTTTCTACCCTCTCATCACATGCCTGGCATCGCTGGTGTGGCCAGTCCCTCCTTGGAAACTCTCACCAAAGGCCCTAAACCCCATTAGCGTAAGCTCAGGGATGACTGGACGAGACTCCTTGGGGGTAGAAAAGACTCTCCTATCGGGAAATTCCCTGGGGTTCTGAGGCTCTGGGCTGGGAGCTGGGGACAGAGACTAGACATCCTCTTCATTCTGTGACGGTTGGTGTAGTGACGTAATGGGGGCTGGTAAAGCTTGAAGTAGATATTTGAGGTCAAAACATGTAGACATCCAGGTATCTCTGAAGCTAAAGCCAGAGCATAAAGCCTTGAGATCCGGCAAGAAGGCACTCATCAGGGTGGGCGGGGGAGGTAGGCTCAGGAGGAAAAGACAATAGGCTATTAGGCTTGTGAGGCAACAGTTATAATCCAAGCTTCTGGAAAGTTTTAAGGGCTAAGAAGATATCAGCTCGCTACTTGCTGGGGTAGACCTTCAGCTCAGCAGGTGTAGACAGGGATTGGTGTATGGAGGGAAACAGACAGGAAGTGGGCAATGACAGAGGAGGGTAAGAGCAAGATCATAGAATTAGAGGATCCCAGGGGCAGGTAAAGGGCTTCCCTCTGGGACTACAGAGAGATCGCTCTGCTAAGGCTTGAAGGAAAAGCAAGGAGCTAAGTGGAAAACACGCCATGGTGGACAAAACGATGGAGCCCGTGAAGCTGGGTGAGAGCCAGTGTGTCTGGGAAGGCGGGTCACGTGCAGAGCGAGAGTCCAGCGGGGTGATGCTGTGAAGGACTTGGCGGTCTTGGTTTCGAGAGGAGTCAAAGAAGCGAGAGGAGGAATGGAGGAGAGCGGATCTGGCGGTGGCAGCGAGCGGATTCTTTAAAAAGCGGCTGCTGGACGACCCCCAGAAGTCTCTTCTAGCATTACCATTCCAGGATTCTATGACTTCTGAGTGTGAACATCTCATGGACCAGAGGCTGAATCCCCATGCCACAGCTGCCCTGTGTCTGCACTATCTGGAGAGAAAGAAACGTATGGGACGGAAGAAGACGGATCCCACACGCACTTAACACCACTGGTTAAAAGAGTCAGAGGGAAAGAAGCAGGGAACATATCCGAGAGGGTTAATATGATCGGGAACAACTTTTCGGGACTGGTTCTAGTGCAGATCTGGATAACTAAAGCGGACTCTAGGGTCGAGCGGTTCTTCTCAAGCTGGGTCCTCACCCGGGGGCTGTTTTGCTCCCTACGGGACACGAGACCCTGTCTCGAGACATTTTTAATGGTCACGGCCGGGTAGCGTCTAGAGGGTAGTGATTTGGGCTGCTGCTCAAGACCCTACCATGTACGGGAGGGTCCCCCACCCCCATAAAACAAAGAATTATCCAGCCCAAATGTCAGCAGCTGCTGAGGCTGAGAAAATCTGCTTCGAAAAACGTCCAGAAAGAAGCTGGTGGGACAACCACTGTACCCCGTGGCAGGTGTCCCGGTAGGAGGCAGAGCTTTGAAAGGGGGGGCTGACACTCTTAGGAAAAGGAGCCGACCTCCATCCACAGTGAAGACCCCCACCCCACATACCAATCCTTTTGGAATCACTTTGAAGTTACGGGGAACCTCTTGACCATCCCAGGCAATGAAACCTAAGAGAATTTGCTGGATGAGGATTCTAGGAAGACACCCCGGGTCAGTATCTTCCCCCTTGCTGTTCTTCCTGCCGGGACCTGACCTGCCGCCTGGAGATGCAGTGCGATCGGGATGAAAATCAGCAGCTAAGGAAGGTGCGGCCAGAAAAAGCTGGTGATGCCCCCGGGGACATTGGGCAATGTCTGCTGCTATTTCTGGTGGCCATGATGGTGGGTGCTGCTCCCGGCCTCCAGGGGGTAGAGAACAGGAATGCCCTTAGCATTCGACAACCCCCTGCACAAAGAACTAACCGACCCCCCCACACCAACCGGTGCAGGAAACCTGCTCAGAGAGCTGTTGCGGAAGTCCTGGGTCACCTGTCTTAGGACTGCTTGAACAAGAAGGAAAAAAAAAAACCCAACAATCAAAAATGCCTATTTTGTTTTGTTCTCAGCTCCTGGGTTGGGCTATCCGTTATTTGGGGTGGAATGAATTCCACATTACTACAGAGGAGAGAGCTCTTGGAGGTAAGCGCGTCCTGGGGGCATCTCCAGACGGCACTTCCTTTAGATTATCCTTACTGGCACTTTCCACGATTGCACAGGATATCCAGTCCCGTCTGTGAAGCAGAAAGAGGACAACCATTCGGTAGCTTCTTTTGCGAGGAGATGCCAGCACCATCGGTCGCCTCCGCCCACGTCGCCGGTGGGGTCCGCTGGGTCCAAGATCACGGGCCTAAAGGAGAGTCCGAAACATGACATGCTTTTTAAAACCAGCGACTTTAGAATCGGGGGCCCATTCCACTTCTGGCACCAAAACAACGTGTCCTACGTTTTAGGTGCCGGTAATTCAAATGTACTGATCCAGAGCAAAGTGATTTTCGAGAATCCCGTTATATTCGCCAATAGTGTTTTGAAAGCCGTTCCTTACTGTACATAGGACGGCATAATAGAAACATCTCCCTCCTGTTAGATCGACTGAAATAC
>RCUC01138138.1:0-47961 GCA_003697995.1 Taxidea taxus jeffersonii | reverse complement strand
ACACACTGAGAACAAGGAGAGACCAAAGAGTCAGGCTGCTCCAGAGTGGGGGGTGGTGATGACAGGTTTAATAAGCAAAGGAACTTACATATGAGACTTGTCTTGAGTGGCTACAACACAAAAAGACCTCTGCATCCATCATCAGAATCCTAAAAGTTTATATAGAGGTCATATTAGGGTTCAGTCACATATACTATCCAGATGGTCTCAATGTTTTATTCCTTCAAGGCTATGTCCTTGAAAATGGCTCCTACTGTGGAAACAATGGACAGAATGTGTACTGCAAGGACTGCAAGTGGGTGAGGAGCCTCCAGTTGCTGGAGTCCAGCTCACAGTTCAGCCAGCAGTCATGTCTTCACATTGACCTCCTCTAACAATAATGAAATTTCTTTGTGAGGGCTGGACAATAATACATGGGACTATTCTTTAGAATTACTTTGGGAGCATCTGGGTGGTCCAGTCATTAAGTGTCCGCCTTTGGCTCAGGTCATGATCCCAGGGTCCTGGGATTGAGCCCTCTATTGGGCTCCCTGCTGGACAGAAAGCCTGCTTCTCCCTCTCCCACTCCCCCTGCTTGTGTTCCCTCTCTCACTCTGTAAAAAAATAAAATTAAATTAAAATTAAAATTAAAATAATAATAATAATAAAATCTTTTAGAATTATTTGGAATTTTTCTGATCTTCTAGTAAATTCTGCATAGTCAGTGTCTTATTTACATTGTAACATTACCTGAATGTTGTTACAAACCTGCTTTACCTCTGAGTCTTACCTAAATATCTGGGCTCCCAATTCACTATTAACTCATCCTTTTCTATCTACACATAGGACTGGTTCTCTAGTGTCAGGCCTAGGGTCCACTTTACATTGATTTCTGAGTCCTTCTCCAAACCTAATTTACTCTAGAATGCACACTCTGTCCTACACCCTTAGCCTTGGTTCCGGTTGGTTTGGCTGATTAATTCAAGGATCTTATTTTTAGCCACTTGTAAATGCAGACTTTGAAAAACATCATTGAAACCATCAGTTGACATAAAAATAGAGACAAAGATGACTTCGCTTTGCTGATCCATCTCATTTTAACACATGAATTAGGTGCAAATTCAACATCATATCTATTCTGTGTATCCATAACATCCAAACAGTTATATCACTTACGATAAAAGATAAAAATTTAAATCTGGAACTTTATTATCTAAATCATTTATTATTATTATAAACAACCAAACAATTTAATATATGTAGCATAAAATAGGAATCTGAAATGTCAAACATAATTTTGATATTGAGCCATTAACTCATCTTTATACATTAAATTCTTTCACTCTCCACAAAGCTCCCATGATGCTGATTTATTTCTCATAGACAATTATTATCCTGTGAAATGCAGAGGGGTTGCTGGAGGAAGCACTGGTGGAAACAGAATTCTGGCTCCTGGACTTAGCTTGGTGAAGATAAAATTATTTTAAGAGTGTCTTCTAATTAAAGTGGTTTAGAAATAGGAAGAAGCAAGATGCCGGAGCACTTGACATGCTAGGGTGGTAGAAAATTGTCCCAAATGCTTTCTTAAGACCTTTAATAAGACAGAACAGTTAAGTACATAACATGTTTAGATTTAGGCAGAAAAATAGAGAAAAAATCATATTTTGAATTCATTGCATCCCAGTCATAAGTCTCTTTACTAGGTCAGATATAAATATATGCTTCCTTCTTCCCATTTAAAAAAACCAATTCTTCTGTTGCTCTACTAATTGGGTGTATCTTTTTGACACTTTTTTTTTTTTGACTGCTATCATTCATTTAACAGATCTTAAATACAATGTTCCAGGTGTGGATAGACCAGAATCAAGTAGGAAGCAAGGATAATTAACTCTGTGAAATATGGCATATTTTTCCCTATAATATTAGTTCAAAAAAGTATATCCAGTTCCTTTTACTTTATAAGTCCTAAGCTAGGAAGTGTTGACATATTTTATCCCTCTATTATTCTATTACTCATAGGTATCTTACCATATCAGACAATATTTGATGATTTGTTTTTGTTTTTGTTTTGTTTTGTTTTTAGTTTTCCCTGGAAAGATCTATATTCAGTGTGAAGAACTTGGAAAGCAGGAGATGCTGTTAGTGATGCAAAGGCCAGATGGGAAGAGCAGATTAGTTATCAGTCTGTGATCTGTTTCAAGGGAATGCCAGGCCAGCATGGTTGGAAACTGCATACTGAGTAATGCATTTCATACACTAAGTTCATTAGTAAAAGATCATTTCTTCATGTTCAACTGAAAGTAAGAATCTTATTTAGGATGGACTGGAGGTTAACATGAGGTCCTTGTTGAAGTGAAATAACGAAAATATGAGACAATTTGAGGAACCAACATATCTCTAGAAATATCTGATTATTTATAGAATCCAATATGGATGGTTATTAACCTGAAATGCCTAACACCTGCTAGCTGGGGTCTTTCTCTATGGATATGCAGCCCCTTTCTTTGGCAAGCTTGATTTTTTCAGTGTTCTGGAGTTTAACGTATAAATAGAGGCTGAGGAATGGTACAAAGAGCTATGCTACACAAAACACAGTATAGATATAATCACACTTCACGGAATTTTACCAGTTGTGCATGCCAATCAGACACATCTCATGTAATACATCAGATCTTAGCCATAGCTATCATCATGGCTCTTAACCATTTACTTCTTCTCAGTCTGTATAGAAAACAGGTTAGCCTGGGTACCAATGGAGAACATCTTTCCTTCCACCTGTGCCCTGGACATGACTGAGTCTGTTGCTGAGTCTTCCCTTGTCCAGTTGAGGCAGGAGACCTGTGAGGCCTGCTCAGTGGGTTTTAACAGACTGTAGGATGAACCACTGACCAGTGAGATGAAGAATCTAGAAGACACAATCTTATGTCCTCTCCATGGACATACCAGTCTGAGATGAAGGTATTCCAATGGCTTCTTTATAGATGGTCTTGTGAGATCAAGTCATTAGTTGTGTGTCATACCTAGCAGTGACCAGAGGGCTAAAATACTACGTCATAATTGCTTTTTTTACCTTTCCTGCCTCACTTCTCTTCCCTTTGCTTTTGATTCCCTGGGACTGTTTTTCTCAATTTAGGAGTATCAGCATATAAACCTTGGCCTCATGTTTTGTCTCCTAAGGAACTTGTTTTAAGATATGAGCTGTGGGCAAAAAAAGTACCTAGGTGGGTTCCTTTCTTAACTCAACCCTTGACAGAAGTTTTGAATGAATCCTCTTCTCATTTTACATGAAATTCTAGGTGGTCTCCTGTTTGTGTGTTCTGTCACTTTGGATAATTTATCGTATAGTTCTCCTGGTTTTGGGGAACTGGATACAATATTATTTCAAATAACGTGCAGATATATTCAGCTGCTAATTGTACCCCCATAATGGATTATTTATCAGAATGAGACAATCATGGAATGGGTTCTGTCATTTTGATAGGGCTAATAAACATGATACACAAGTGGCTCCCCAGTTGAATAGAAGAAACATTTACTGCTCAGTCTTACCTAACAAAGGAGATGAAATTCTGCTATAAATAGGCTTCACCCTGACTCAGGAGCCCTAAGATAAGCTGTGTAAATTGAACTCCATTAAAAATCTGAGCAATCTGGTAGAAACTCTCTGGAGATAAGAGGAATGGGCACAGGTGAGACTTGAGCACTGCAAATATCCAGGCCTCTGATGCTTGGTCAGTACTTCCCTCAGCCAGCAGATGGATTCCAAGTTTTGGTTATATAATTCCATGTAACTCATAGCTTAATTTCAGTGAATCTGCTGAGACCAAATAACCAGGCATGAAGTCTTTTAGTCTATGATGCTCTCGGGCACCAGTTCTTAAATATGTTGGTCTTAAGAACTTTTGTACTCATAAAATTATGGAAAACTCCAAAGAGCTTTAGTTTATCTGGATTATAACTATTAATAATTGCTTTATTAGAAGTTAAAATTGAGAAATTATAAAATATTTATGTGTTAATTCATTTAAAGCAATAATAAACATCTGCCATGCTGACAAATGTAATATACTTTTAGGAAAATAAATATATCTCTAAAACAAAAAAATACTGAGAAAAGTGACATTCATGTACATTTCTGCAATCTCTATAATGTCTTGCTTAATAGAGACAGCTGCAGTCTCATATATGATCTGCATTAAGTGTGTAGTTGAGAAAAGGATAAATATTTCAATAACTTTTTGCATAACTATGGATATTCATCTTTGGTACTACACTCAAGTTTGACAATTTTCTTAACAATTTTTTTATCACGTAGAATCTAAAATCCTATCAATGATCTGTGACATTGAAACACTGAAATCCATTTGATCCATTTTACACTTTGAATGAGTCTTACCCATACATTATTTTATAACAACATGCATAGGTTAACTGGAAAATATTGGTTCACTGACTTATGAGGATTTTCCAAATGTTCACATATTTTAATATACAGTATCAAGAATATCATAGTTGTCAATATTAACCACCAATCTGATTTCAAAAGTATTTAAATATTGAGAAATGGTCAAGTTCACAATGACAGATACATCTTTTCCATATTCTGATTATTGCTAGAAAGCTTGACTTTTGGGGCACCTGGGTGACTCAGTTGTTAAGCGTCTGCCTTCAGCTCAGGCCATGATCTCAGGGTCCTGGGGTTGAGCCCCACATTGGGCTCCCTGCTCGGTGGGAAGCCTGCTTCCCCCTCTTGCACTCCCCCTGCTTGTGTTCCCTCTCTTGCTGTGTCTTTCTTTGTCAAATGAATAAATAAAATCTTAAAAAAAAGAAAGCTTGAGTTTATCTCTGATAATAAGTACTGTTAATTATTTGCTATGAACTGACAGGCTCACTTCATTCATTTTTGAGAAAATGTCTGCTACATACCCAAATCTGCTAACCACAGTTTGGCTACTAGCTTTTTCAAATAAAATTGGGGAGAGGAGAAGCTAGTTCAGCTCACAACAAAACAATGACTTTAATCCCTTTCCTCAAGACAACATCAAATTTCAGTATATAACAAAAGTGCTGTACTTTCCCTCTCATCACAGAGATAAGCAAATTAAAATAGTATGTATTCAATGTCAAGATTTAATTAAAGCAATACCTTATACTGCTTTATCAAGGATATTTTCAAATGAAATAATGAAATTTGCCGGGTTTTTTTTTGTTGTTGTTGTTGTTGTTGTTTTTGCTAGTGTGTGATGGTGAAGCATTCAATTATTACTACAGTTTGGTATCATTGTCTTAATTTGCACAAAGGCAACATTGCTTTTGCACCATCAGCATAAATATTAACACAGTAGAAAAGACAAGTAACATCTTAAAGTCATGAAAATGGGTTTGACCCCTTGGGAGCCTCAGCAATCTCTTCAACTACCAGGGACCACAGACTACACTTTGAGAACCTCTGTTTCAGAATATTTTGGAAATGGAAGAGGATCCAAGAAAGTACTTCCATGAGTCTGAGGTTTGGGCAGAAGGAGAGAGGGAGAATCTCTACTCCAGTCTTGGAAGAATCAAAAGACACATGAATCAAGGGACAAAGTAGCAGGTAAAGGTGAGTTCTGCCCAGAAGTTTCCTTGAATGTGTTGCTGAATCAAAGACAGAGACTCAAAGGAGAGGTCACAAACCCTAGGACCAAGTTTAGATTATCTGATAAGAGAAAAATATTGATTAGGATGTCAGAGAGAGACAGGCTTGGGTAAATTTTGGGAAAAGACAATGCCCTACAGCTATTTGTCTTGAGTTGTCTGTGATGAAAAGAGGAGCAGTCGGCTCTGTTTAAAAACCAGTGAACATATGGCCTCAAGGGCCCTTCCAGCTTGATTGCTAGATACCTTGAAGAATCACAAGCATATTCAGATGTACACTGCTTTCAGGAAATAACATTATGCACAAAATACCAATAGATAAACCAGGGGGCACCTGTGTACATAAGAAAATGGTTATTCAACATATCAAAGGATTCTACACATTGTTCCCTTCAACACTAACCCAGGACTTCATCAATGCCTATAAAATAGGAGGTGGGTCAAAGAACTTTGGGCTTAGGGAGAAAGGCATTTACATGAGTTGATTTCCTCCAGGGAAGTCGAAAAGTGACAACATTTCTGATCAACACAGCTTCTTAAATGGAATACAGTGACATTAATTAGGTTCTGTAGCAGGAGAAAATAGTCAAGAAAACATAACAATAATGTGCTACAATCAAATTCAGTAGTTTAGTAATTGTAGAAAAATTGAAACCACAAATCCCAAGGGACAAAGCTGTAAATAATGCATCCTGAAAATTTTAACAATAAATAATCTTAAGCAATAAGATTTATAGCGTTATACTTCATTACCATCCTCCAAAGACTCTAAACCATCTTTTATGATTTTTTTTTAAATTCAGGCTTACTATGATAAAATCTATGAAGAGTAAAATTTACCCCTTCCAGGTAACATATACTTTGGCAAATATGTACAACCGTGTAATCACCACCACCACAATCAAAACAGAATATTCCCATTACCTCCAAGAATTTCCTCATGCCCCTTGATATTTAATTCCCACTCCCCAGTGCCAGTGGGAGCAACCTGTCATTTTATTTCTGTCCCTATGGTTTTCATTTTCCTAAAATGCCATATAAATGGAGTCATATAGCATGACCCTTTTATATCTGGCCTCTTTCACCTAGCATCACGTTTTTGAAATTTATTCATATCAGTTCATCCAGCAGCAGTCTCTTTCTCTTTGTCAGTGAGTAGTATTCTATCGTTAGTCCATTCAACAACTGATGGACATTTGAGTTGCTTTCAGTTTGGGGCAGTTATAAATAAAGTTGATGAAATCACATTCAGGTATTAGTATAGACATGGGTTTTCATTTCTCTTACGTTAAAATCTAGGGGTAGGATTGTTAGGTTAGATGTTAAGTGTATTTTTAACATTGTAAGAAACTGTCCAACCATTTTCTGAAGTGGCTTTATTATTTTTCCTTCTGATCAGCAGTGTATGAGAATCCTACTTGCTCTGCAATCTCACCAATGCTTGTTTTGTTTTTAGTTATAGTCCTTATCCTGGACATGCGGTAGGACCAAATGGGGTTTGGTTAGACCTAATGTTGCACACTTCTCCATGTGCTTACTTGCCAACCCTATCTCCTCTATTCAAATCATTGCCCATTATGGAGGTAAAGGGTGGGTCACATGGAGATGATCCATACAGCCGGAAGGAAATTTTTCTTATATCCAGAAATGAACATACCTCTGCTTCTATCACACAGTTAGTATGGGAGAGGACTCCATTTACTCAGTAATTGCATTGTTTGCTGTTTTTGTTGACTTCACTTATCAGTGCATCGGAAACTTCAAATTACTCCAGCTGTGGGCTTCTATACTTTGCATTTTCTGTGGAGCCTGGGCAACAGTTTTCCCAGTGTTCTTCCTCCATCCTCGGGTTTAAGCATTTCTATACATTTGTGTCAGAGATGGGAGTTGCTTTTCCATCTTACTACCCCTCACGTGCACTGCAGTCTTTTGGTTAAAGGGAAATCAAAAGGCAAATCCAGACAGAAGACACAAACACATAAACCCCACTTCCCAATGGGGAGACTGTCAAGAATTTGTGCACATTTTAAACCAGACGCAGTAAATGTTACATTGTACTCAGTGGCAAAACCAGAATTTGAACACTGATCCCTCTTCTGACTTAATTTTTTTAATACTATGTCTACTTCCTTTATGAATATTTAATGAGTATATTGAATTATGCCCTTCCATATTAGAAGCTCAAAATTTGAAAGGGTTTAGAGAGTGCTACCTTAATCTCACATTAACATTCCTTTCTAATTACTTGATTTTGGTAACACTAGATCTACGTGTATTCAAATGAAAGCAATGCAAGATTATTAACAATATTATTCCACTGAAAATATTGTATAATCTTACTCTCCTATACTGTTATCCTCCAGAGATTTATAAAAACTTTTCTAAAAAAAAAAACAAAAACCTTTTCTAATAGTCACAAGTAATGAGCTATCTTTGGATTCATGTATTGTCTTTCTCAGGTTTTGTATTGAAAAGAAAGCTTTCATTTGAAAGTTATTTTGCATACTCCTTAAAAGTTAACCTGGTCACCAACAAACAACTTTTGGTCAGTTTTAGGAAAAGGGACAAGGAAGGACCTACCCTAACATGAAGACTATAAACATTCTCACATGATAATTAAAAGATAGAATTCAAGGAGCACTGATTTGAGTTCAATGTGAATGTTTAAAGATAAACCTTTGCCTTCCTGTAGGAAGATAAATTCCGTTGAGATTTTCTATCACTCCCGACAAAAAAATCCTTGTAAGACACAGTTGTAAAAAGTTGTACAAAACCAAAAGCAAAGTCACTTATGTGTCATTAAGACTGATTATGTAGTCTTTGTAGAGCAAAGATGAGACTGGACTTGTCATAACTTGCTATAGAAATCCAAGTGATTAAAACATCCATTACCTCTCTTAGATTACTACTTTTCCATCCAAAGAACTCAAAACCACTCTTGCCATTATACCCAATGATCTGAAGAATATAAAAATTTCAGTAGCTGAATAGGATATTGTGCAACTTACTCTACCATTACTAACCTATTATACAAAGGAATATAGTGTACTTTAGTGGAGGTTTTGTTGGTTTCCTGAGAATTGTGAAAAATATGCTTATTGCCTGAATCTCTGGGCATTCTGGTTACAATACACTGAGCCACTAACTTCTCATGCTTTCTGTTTCACAGCTGATACCATCTTAATGTGAATTCACAGCCAATTGAGATTAAGAAGGAAATAAAATAAAAACCAGAACTGACCAACAGAAAATTAGAAGTCGATGTCTAGACAAAAATTGAACCCAAACAAATACTGGCAGGAATGAAAATAGATTAATTGCCTTTTCTAAGAGTAATTACATGGCTTTCTTATAAGAAGAACTTCAGTTTTCTTTGGACAGAAGGGTATTAATATGTGGATCTTTCCCATCTACAGAAAAAATATATATCTAGACAGGAGAGAAAATTGGCTAATTTATTAATGTTTCTTTTAATTTCTGTTCAGATTGTTTCCATCACACCCTAAATTCTTTTCAAACTGATCTGTCCACATAATCTCACCAAGAAAAGAAGGAGGAAGGAAGGAAGGAAGGAAGGAAGGTAGGGAGGAAGGAGGGAGGGTTGCAGGTAGGGAAATTTGGAGGAAGGGAAGGAGAGAGGGAGGGGAAAGGAGAGAGAAATGAAATCCTGGCATTATTCCATTCAGAGACATATATGTTAGAATATGAATACTTAGTTTACAAAATGAGGTAGATCAGTGAATACTAGTAATTATTTTTATTGCATTGGTTTCCTGATTTTCCATTTGATCTTATTTTGTGCATCCATTTCCCATGTTGCCCTTCTCTATTTTGTGCTGAAATTTAGTACTGAATCTGTAATAGTAAATGCTTTTCTATAGTGATTCACATCTTTGAGCAGTGTACCAATGTGGACCTAAGGAAAAAAATGTTTAGGAGGGCACTAAGTGGGTTTTCAGTATCACCTATTTTAACAAGTCCCAAGTCCAATAGTGTCAGCTTTCACCTGTAAAGAAGTTTCTGCATAAAGAACATTTATACATCAGAATATAGAACAAATATCCAAATTACGGAAAATCTAATTAAAATAATATCAAGAGTAAGATTTTCCCCAAATGTCTTCAATAGAGGACTGGACTTACAATGTAAACTTAATATGTGCCAGCAGACAAGGGAAAAATGATGTCACAACAGCTGGGTTATTCTGAGGGTTAGGGAAACAAGATGGCTCAGAGCTCAAGTTATTTTTAATCTTCTCTATGCAAGTTTTGAGGTAGTTTAGGATGCCATGCTTTTAAATTGGCTTGGTTCATTGACATATGTGTAAGGTGAACAAATGGCTTTTAAGGAGAAATACAGAGTTTAAAAAATCTTCTTCCATTGAGTAGTAAAACAAACATTGGTTTGTTTTATTAAAACATAGAGATTCCAACCTTATTTTTCCCCTGCAAGATGACATCAGGTAGCTTTGTGAGGCAATGCCATAAGCAATGTAGGCATTGTAACTGAAATCCTATTTATGTAAAATAGCACTTGGCTCTCTTTTCTCAAATCTCTGATAATCCTTGATTTATAACACATTATGTCACCTCCTTTAATTGACATGTTGAATTTTACTCATGCTGTGGGCTTCTGAAATTTAATTCTCTAGGACCTGCTGTTCAAATTTTAGAATATTAGAGTCACCTAGAGAATTGTCTAGAATACAGTTGGACCCCATGTGTCAAGGGTGACACCACGCACGTGCATTTCTAACAAGAAATCTTAGATGTCAACTGAGGCCAAATCTTCATGCCCAGGGACTGCTTTGAGTATCAAACCTCTACATCAACTAAAGAAAATCTTCAATTTTCAGTAAAGATATTGAGTCTTATTATATCCCAGATATAATATAATGGTAACAGCTTACTATCCATTTCATTGGGAAGAAATACATGTGTGCATTTTCATTTTTTTACATAAAAATTTTATTTAAAAATGAATGAGAAACTCTTCATCACTCTTACCTGCTTAAGTACAAATCTGCATAGAAAGTTTTATGAAATACTAGCTTGATTTACATTTTGTATATACATTAAGACATAGGTATTCATACATAACTATGACAAATTAACTTTAGCTCTAGGAAAATTGAACAAACTTGCTCTATGAGCAACATACTGTTAAAAAAATGCAACAATTCTGACATCTACATTGACATCAACTAATAAAACACAGAAAACCAGGCAAATTAATAGTTTTACAACTCATAGCTTCAGATATTTACTCTAGGCTTTGCTATGTCTCAAAGACCATGCTGTCCTTCTTCATCTTTTTTAATCCAAAAGTCTTTATGAAGCACTTACTATGTACTAGATGCTCCTTAGATTTTTTGGAGATTAAAAACTCTGACAGACTCTCAGGGAACTGCTCATTCAGGACAATATAGCACCTCTATCCATGACGGCATCCCAAGCTGGGAAAAGTGCAGAGAGTCTGGCATGAGAATTTAAAGAAGTAATAATATTTCAAACTAGAAAAGTAATTAAAGCACTATGTTGGAGAACATAGTGAACTTGAAACAGTTCACTTGAAACAGAGTGAGAACTTGAAACAGAACCTGGGACATAGGTGATAGTCATTAAGCCACTGTTAAATGGAAATGCCATAAGGCTTGGATTTTTAAGGACACATGCAGGATCTGGACACAAGAAGTGGAGAAGTTAGCTTTCCAAGTGTACATAAAAGAGAATGGTGGAAGAAGACCACTAAAAAGTACAGATTTATCTGAAGGAGTTAGCTTTATGAAAGTATGATGCACATGAACTAAAGATAGAGCTGGAAACTAGTTGATATTAGATTGAGGGGGGATGTCAGTTCTGCTCTAAGGATACTGGTCTTCATTCGGTAGAAAGTTGGAAACTCTTGACTGTTATGAATGGGTAGTTTTCATGAAAGTTAGCCTTGCAGCATGCATAAAGTGCTTTAGCAAGGAGAAAGAATAGAATCTGGAGAAAAGAGGTGTGATAATAGTAAACTGCATGATAGGGTAGAGGTGTGGGAAAGGTGGGATGAAACTAACTAGTGCTGTATGTATAGGATCCACATTATATAACACTGAAATTTATGTGTGACTATGAATGACCTAATGATCACTGCCAGGCTTCAAGCCTCTGTCACCAAGAGTTTTGAGCCTGGTGTGATGGTGGTGCGTTAACTTGGGGGGCAAGTTTGAAGAATGAAGTATGTTAGTTTGAAGAATGGCTTAGTCGTCAAATTATTCTCTGCTTTTCTCATGAATGAAAAAGTCTCCTATAATGTTTTTTTTTTCCCCATCTTTGCCCCAAATCAGGTTTCAAACATACAAACACTGCAACTTTCTTCGACCAAGACAGAATGAAAAGCAATCATATTCATTAATGTTCAAATTTGCTGGCTATAAAATTGCTACAATGAAATTCCTGGCAAGTCAGTGCTTTTGCAGGAATAAACAAGCACACTCTACTACTTCGTACTCATTGCCGACACTATGGTGAGCTGCAATGGCATGCTAGTCAGACTGCGCCCTGACAATCTGTTCATTTGGTACTCTCCAGAATCAGTGGAGTGGAATCATTCATATGGTGCTTGTCATTGAACATGAGAATGACAGAAGTCAGCACATTGGCAAAGCCATCATCCATTCATTTTCCTTTTGGAGAAGTACCCTATTTGGCTCCTTGGTTTTTTTTTTTTTTTCCTTGATTAATTTTTTTCTACTTTATTATTCCAATTAAAGGGATAGCTCAAGTACATCTAAAAGCAATAGACACATTTACTTGATCATTGTATAATTTTAATTTCAAGACATTAAGTGATACAGTTCAGGGTTTCTTAAGGATCAATGATTTGGTTGGGATTAAGGTGTAGGATTTGTGTCTTCTGCAGGTATGACTAATTAAAAAAAAATAACTTGTGGACACTCAAAGGTAATTTTTAAGACCAGTATTTCAATTCTCCAAGTCAGACTATGAAATTGCATTAAAATTTATGTTTTCTTTGCATTGGAGAAAAAACATTTTATATGACAATTATAAACTTCTTGAAAATTCTAAGCATCTTTAGGGAAGGAACAATTTTAATCTTCAACTCTAAGATAGTATGGATACCACAGAAAGAAAAGGGCAAGGTGAGTTTGGAAACACTTTCAACATAATGAAGCTGTCACTGGTTATACCTTTTGTCTATGGATCATAAAGCACTGCACATAACAGCATTCTTTCTCAGTCCTCATGAGGTAGGAATGTATTACCTGTATTTTACAGTTGGATACACAGGAGTTCAATCAAGTTTAAAATCACATGGTGGGAGAGCTGGGAAAAGAGCCCAGAAGATCAGATTCCCAGTTAGTGTCCAGAATCATTAGTGTTGCTCTAAATACACTCTTCTCCTTGGCTTGTCAGTGAACTGTGACCCCAGAAAATGGAAGAGAAGGAGAAAAAGGAAGGGATGAAGAGAGAGGGAAGAAATGAAGCAGAAATGAAGAATGGTTATGGACTCACTTTATTTTTGTACAAGTACTCCACATGGAAAACACAGACCTGTGAAACTATCTGGCAATGCCCACAGGCAACTTGAACCATCAGCATCACACAAGCATTCATTCATACATATGTACATACATACACACACAAATACACACATTGTAACATTAAATAATAATTAAAAATATAGCACAATAGAGCCATGTCTGCTTATGTTTATTGTCTTATTCTGATACTTTGTGGTGTGATCTAAAGCACATTATTCAAACATTGTGTATCTCAGTTTACTTATCCATAAAAACCAGATGGCATTTCATACATCATAAAATTGTGCTGAAAAAAGTTCTTCATATGTAAAGAATATGAGTTTTACCACTGTCTAGTTTTATCCAAGCACATATGTCCAGGGTTTCTTTCACCCTACCACCACTGCCTTTCTAGATTTCAGACACTCTACCCTCCATTTTAGAACTGTGGCCAAGACCTTAAAAATGGCCATGCTCTTGCTAAAAAGTTGGGATGGAAGTTTGGAAAAGCCCAGGTCACAGCTGGGAATCATCTCTGTTGAAGGATCCATAGGAGATATTTAGAAAGCTGTTCATGGGAGATCTTAATGGGATTCCAAGGAAAGCAAATGTGAAGATAGGCAAAGGGAAGTGTTCTCCTGGACCTTCCTGGGATGTTCCAACTGCTGAGACTCAGCAAGGTGGCCCTGCTAGGGGAGAGGTGATGGAGTGTCAATGCTGATCCAAACCCTCTGTGGGTTTCCTCAGTTTCTAGCTCATTAACCTCCACCAATGTCATGCCCCTTCCAGCTCTCCCCACCATCTCCTGCCCCAGCCCAGTTAATTCCCATTTTGTCTTTCTGACAGTGAGCTAGGCTGGGCCCTCTTATATTCTCTTTCTAATCTATTGTGACATAAACTCTGCCTTGTTCCTTTGGGGCTGGTATCCAAAAACATTTTTCTTTGCTTAAAAAGAATCAATTTATTTCAAGTGGGAAACCTTGTTTTTCAGGATGTTATTCCCATTATGGCACCTAAGAGCCTGTTTTGGACATTTTAACAACCAAATTTAACATTTAACAACCAAATGCAGGAAGAAATTCTGGCATTTTCCCTTTGTAATAATGCTAAGTCTCCTCAAGGCAAATGGATGCCACTGACCCAACTAGGGGAAGAGTCAAGTACCAAGAAATGCTAAAAAGTAAAGTACAATGATTAATATTTCAGAACATTATCTTGTTTCATATGTGAAGCACCTAATGCAATGTCAGCCACATATTAAAAATTTAATAAGCATGTGGCCCTATTCCTCTAAGGTCTGTTGCAGTCTGATGTGAGTGAGCCTGGTAATGCTTTTTGCACATCTTTACGGTTCCTTATATCATCTACAAACATTTTATTTTCTACTAAGGATTTACCTGTGTGCTAGCTGTGATGCTTGTTGCTGGGAAGTATTAAGATATATGCGATGGCCCCATCTTTCAAAGAGATCATAATTTAGTGGCAGAGGCAGTCAGGCTGGCATGACACATGCTTAGCAGAACCGACTAAAGAGGGGTAATAAGGAAAGGAAATAATGGTGAATGAAGGAAGATTTCAGATTTGTCAGAGGAGGTGATGTTTGAGCTTGGTTTTGAGAGAGAGAAGGTTTTCCAAATGGAGATAGATGAGAAGATCACATTCTGGCACAGGGATCCACATGGGCAAATGTATGGAGGTTCTAAAGCCATTAAACTACAAAAAAAATTAGTAAGTCCAAATAGGAATATAACAGGAGGAGAGGTAGGAGTTGGTGGGAGCCAAGAATTTGAGAGAATGTGAGAGTCCTGATCTGTCAGAAGGGACAGTGGATTATTTTATTCCCTGTGTACACGGGTACCAATGCAAATGATGCTTTCACTAACCATCCCTGCTACCTGACAAATATTTCACCAAACACGTCAATGTCAAATACTCACCATTTTCTCCCAATGTTTAAAAAGAATGTTAATACAGACCACAGGAGTAATATTAAAAATGATTTTCTGCATTAAGTGTTAAAAAATCTTTGCTGATAAAGGTTTAAAAATGTATTTTTTAAAGGATCATGAGAGGATAATTCTGCCTATATGAACATAGGCGTGGTAAGTCCACAGTTTCGAACTTCTTAGGTAGAAAAATGGAAAGTGAATGTTGATTTTTTTCAGTGGTGAATTATGGTTACTACGAGTCCAACTTCCTAATTTTTGGTACCCAGTTTTAAGGGTCTGAGGCCCTTGAGGATTGTGGTTGGCTCTTTCTGTGTCTTCACTTCTTTGTGATGTCTGGCCCAGAAGCTGTGTCCCAGATGTCAGCACAATTAGTCACTGCCCCACCATTGACCCAGGAGGTTGAGTCTGTTGGTTTTATGTTACCCCTGCTTCCAGACAACTGTCAGAAATGGGGCTCTTGGACTCTGAAAACACACAAAAAGGCAGAAAGTAGGAATGCATGCAGGTTGAATGGTACCATCAGTCCTGTACTGATGAGTAAAGATCCTACACAGACTCTGCTAGTCTGCCATGGCTTTTTGTTGAGGAAACCCTTCAGAAAAACAGAACTCCTATCCATGTACATGCCTATAATATTCTTGAAAACTAACAGAACTGCATTTAGATAATCCTTTTGGAATTATACATGTGTTTCTTCTCTTACAGTGGGTGTGAAAACACTGTTAAAAGAATTCTATACTTGCCATTAGAAGATACAATATGATTATGACTTTTTCCTTTTCTCATTGTTGCCTTTGGCCATTTATGAGCACAACTAGATTAACTAGTACACTACTCAAGTAATTGAAGAAAATCAATATAATCTTTTAGACTGACAAGCACAACTTTTCCTCACTTGATTGCTGAGTATGGTCACTGTGATGGAGGTTGCCCATGTCCTAGGAAACTCCCATCTACAGGCCTGAAGACTGTTTACTGCAAATGCCCTTGACTCTGCCTGATAACATATTTTCTTCCAATCAAGGAAATAAAATCACCTAGTATATAGGATAATTTTCTGTACAAATTATGCATTCAGATTCAGATATAGATGCAAGATAAAGATACAAATGCATAAACATATATAGATATGAAGATAGCTTGAGATATATAACATATAAGTTATGAGATATAGGATGATATTAGATATAAGAGGATATTAGATATAAGATGATATTAAACATGATATAGGTTTAATATTAGTATTGTATTTTATCTTAAACATATATGGGGTTATATATAGCAGATACCAGCTGAGTAAGCCAAGTTATGAGAGATACCTGCCAGTTTTATGCCATCTTTATTTTCCACTTTTATCCCCACTATAATAAGAGAACTTAATGTTATAATTGTTCATTTTAAAGTTATTGATTCATACTTTCCAACTAAGCATATTTTTGTAGAATTAATTTTTTATTTGCTATCCAATCTCAAAATCAGGTATTCAACTTCTATTTCTTTTGAGAAAAATTAGAAATATACTTAGCAATTTCTGGGGAACCTGGGTGGCTCAGTGGGTTAAGCCTCTGCCTTCGGCTCAGGTCATGATCTCAGGGTCCTAGGATCGAGTCCCGCATTGGGCTCTCTGCTCAGCAGGGAGCCTGCTTCCCTTCCTCTCTCTCTGCCTGTGTCTCTGCCTACTTGTGATCTCTCTCTCTGTCAAATAAATAAATAAAATCTTAAAAAATAGTTAAAAAAAAGAAATATGCTTAGCAATTTCTAAAAAGTACAAAATAATATGATGTAATCTCTCTCTTCTAGCTGTTGTAAGGAATGAATGGGTTGGCATATCATATAAAAAACTTACATCATGTCTAGCACATGGGCATGTGTTATTGATACTGGACTGGCTGTTACCAATGGAATGGAAAATAGGATAGAGGGAAACTTCCTGTACGTCAAATAACATAGCTAATTACTGTAGTTATTTTTTAAAATTCTGCCTGGAGTACTATATGAGGAAGAATCTTCACATAGGTGTGTTAAGTTCGGTGGAAAGAGCACCATACTTGGACACAAAACACTCTGGTTAAGAAGACAAAAAAACCTTTCTTTCAGGTAATTACCCAGTAGGAATAGGGATTTGAACCCAGCTCTATCAGACTCTACAGCCCAAGACTTTAATGGCCACATTATTCTCCTTGCTTACAGAGAGAAATGAGCCCTGGGAGATCAGATTTCACTGTCATCAGCTTCTGTATTTTGTGGATGCTAAGATAGTCTCCTTGGGTAACCAACCACTGTCAAATCAGTATTTCTTGCTGGAAAGAAACTATAGCCAACAGCTGGTTGACTCCTGCATCATTAAGTTCCATTTCTCTGAAATCTCCAACCTTTTATTTTTATTATGTTGTTTAGAAAACTTGAAGCATGCTTGAGATAAGACAGAGGGGTTATATATTACATAGAATTTAAAGTTGTATTATTTGCTATTTTTTTTTGCTCTCTTTTTCTTCCAGTAATAAGAGTAGAAGGAAATCCAGACTATGTATCTCGGGGAATGGTTTTAATTTACTTAATAAAACATGCCACAGTACTGAATATTCCCTAATTGAAAGTAAACCTCACTTTAAAAAATGATCCGAGACTCAATTGATTCTAGAAAAAGGTGTATTTATACACAATTGAGAATTTCAGCAGTTCTTATTGATTTTTTCTTCTCATTCTTATTTCTTCTTATGTTAGATTTATAGTTTGTACCTATGTGACCTTATTAGTAGAAATTCTAGTTCTTCAAACCTTGAGATAAATATTCTCACTCCTGATGGTATACATTCAATGAAATGCAAATATATTTAAGTGCTGAGTAGACGGATTTCTGTATAAAAATAAAAAATAAAGAACAAAGTACCTTACAAATAGAAATACGGTAAAAGTCATTATCATAAAAAAATACATGCAGAAAAAAAAAAACAACCCAGAAAATGTGTGAAATGCTATTAGATAATTCAAAGTTATTCACGAGTCTGGGAATCAACCTTAAAAACACAAGTACATGAAAATATTTGAGATTAACCAGAAACCAAAGGGGAATATTCATAAGAATTTGAAGTGCAACAAACTCAATGTCCATTTTATTTGAAGTAAAAATTATTCCTCTTAATGGAGATTAAAACCAAAATTCAACATTGATGTCTTAAAACAGTGTTGAAGTTCCCTTCTGGCTACTCTCAAATATCAGCCATAACCCAGGTTAGAATTCAACATGGACTCATCTATTGGTCTTATGATCGCACCTCAAAATCTGGGTGGAAGTTATAGACTTGGTATAGACTTGAGATTTTATTATAGACTTGAGATCAGAACCATACCTACACTGGTAGCATAAGTACTCACTTAAGTTTAGAAGCCAGATAGCTCAAATGCAATTTGCATTCAGCTCTTTCCCAGCCCTGCTATCCCTGACTATTGGGTTGACTCATTTTATCATTTGGGTACATGTCTGCATAGAGGCTTTCTCCACAACATTGTTCTTTGAGGACAAGGAGGGCATCTTCTTTCATTATTACATCTTGCACAGTTCTTCTCAATAATATCAGCTGCCATTTATAAATATCTCCTGCATGGCGTCTAATTTCTTTACATGTGTTATTTCAAGCCCTTGCTTCTCTGCACGTCTTTCATCCCCATGTTTGTTAGTGATGTTAAGTAAAACACCCTGATAAAACAAATTTTCGTGATGACCTCATGCAGTATGAGACACTTTTCCATTTCTCACTTGGATTCCCAAGTGGTCTTTCTTGGATGGAGGCCATTCTGTCCCTTCCAAGAGCTGTTTAGAAATGTATGCAGTTGATTTGCATGATGACTACAGTACAATCTTGGTGTTTAATGAATGCCTTCTCTCTGGAAAGAATAGTTTTATCCCAAATGCTAACTAGACCAAAGTAAAATAGTGGCAGAGGATCTTTGTTCATTCCTCATTTTTGGTAGGGAAATATTTTAAAAGAACTGCATCCAACTTCATTTTGGCCACACAGCATAGTGTCAGCTAACAAAGCAAAACAAAATTTTAAAAAGCCCCTAGGAGAAACCAAAGAAATGGAGAGAGAATAGTTTCATCCGGATTTTTGCTTTCTGTCCTCAACATCTTCCCTGAGAAATCATTTTCTGTCCTCAATATCTTCCCTGAGAAATCATTTTCAATCATTTAAGTGGCTTCTTCCTCCACTGACCCTATTAGTTAACTGATAATGCAAAAGATGTTAAATGTAATATGACTTCTCCTTGACACTCCCCAACTGTGAACCAATTAAGAGAGTTCTCTTTACACCATTGTTTACTATGAGAGTAATACGCTTAGGAGCTCAAAATGCATTTTTATGTACTTTATGGAATAAATCGCTCACAGGTGATATTATGCCCAGATCTGTCTCCTTTGACAACTGAGTTGTTTGCAGTGCTGCAGGCTGGAAATGACACTGAAAGCATGCAGTGATTTAAGAGGCTGTCTGACTCATGCACTAAGCAATGGCAGAACTGATGGTGTGGCAGGGAGGGGTGGAGACATGGGAGATGAAAGAGAGCTTGGAATATCTGCATATTTCCATTACCCTGTGAAGATTAAGCAGAATGGGTTTAAAAGAAACTCTTGTGCATTCATTCATCTTTGACTTTATAATAAGCTTAATACACAGTTAACCCAGGGGTCTTTCGCTTTATCTTATCCTTGAAAATCCAACTTTTTTTTTTCTTTTCCCTGTTTTGACGGCAGCAGACTTGCCATGGGCTGCATGGATATTTGATGGTAAGAGAGCAAACAGTGCAAATGATAGTAGAAATCCCCCCAGCAACAGCAAAGCTTGGAGAGACAGAAGGTGATTGGGAAAGGAAGTTATGTCTCCTAAATGCCTGTGAATTTGCCAACCAACTCCTATGCTCTATCGCACCCTCTGCTGGCTGATGGGAGAAACAGCTTTTGATCTTGATCCAGGACTCCCTTCGATCAATAGCTACAAGTCATTGCTTAGAGAATTTGGTACCCATGGACTCAGGTGTGAGACCAGCCTTGGGCAAAATGGTGTTAGCATGAGTTCTAGGCATTCTTCTCTCATCCTCTCTGTCACGTACACGTTGTCTTTGATCCTTGATCCACTAGAATTTCTAGTTTAAGAAGAAAATCAATTAGAAAGCTCATGACTGCTCTTTGCCTCCTTCCTCCCATCCTTCCTTCGTTTCTTTTTGATGTATTAGAAGTCACAGGAATAATGATTTTACTCGTCATATTTATAAACTACAACATTCATCAAGCATTCTGTACTGGTGCTGGAGAAAGAATTTAGTGACGTTTATCACAGTTGAATTGTCTGATGTCAAGTACAACCAACATTTACTGAGAGCAAATGTGTGCCACGTTCGGCACTAGCATGCTTCGTCATTAACATGACATCATCTTGCTGTGGAAGGGTAAAGGACTTCAGGTAGAGGGGATAGTTTGCATACATGCAGAGGTAAATTACGTAGGGTGTCAGTGGGGCTTGCATGAAGATCAAAGCTCATACTTCACTAAGTGGGCCCTGCAGAGTCCCTAAGAATTTTTAACATGGATATGACATCACAAATTTGTATTTTAGCTGGAACATCTTAGAAGTGTGGGGGCAGAACCTGGAGAGAAGCAGAGAGGTTAATGAGGAAGGTTGGCAGTAATTCTAGTGAAAACGATTAATGTCTGGATAAGGGGGGGATGCATAGATTCTGGAAATATTTAGGGTTTCACAACTGATGGGCATAGGGAAAGAAAGGACTTAAGGGCAACTTCCAAACTTCTTACCTGAATAGAAATTTGTTCCATCAAGTGTGACAGGTAATATAAGAAGACAAAGAGATTTAGGGAGAAAGATGATGAATTCAGCTTTGATCTTTTAGAATGGGGAACCTCACATAATAGTCATGTAAAAAGTGAAAAAGATGGAGGTGGAGATATGTATTTGGGTATCACTCTCATTGAAAAATAGGTAACTAAAACCATGTAGTGGACAATATTGCCCAGAAGAATGTTACAATGAAGAAAGAGGATTTGCTAATATGACCACACTTGAAAAATGGATAAATGGATGGAGGAAAAGAACCACAGAAGAAGGAAAGAAGATAAGTAACACTTCACTGAAATCACCAAAGTTGAACATTTTGATGAAGAAATGAATGATTCTATTCTATCTAAGTATTTATAGATACAAATTATTATATAAGTATTATAAATGTTGACTTTCAGACACCACAGATGCTTTTAGTGAGAATAATCAAAATGGGTGAGTGTGGGGGAAGGAGGGGCAAAATAACCTAAGAAATGAATGGAAAATGAAAAATGGAAAAAAACCAAATGAACTAGAAAAGATCCTGCCTGTGTAGATGACTCTAGAATCCTGCAGGAGAGAAAGATACAACAACAGCAAAAAAAGATATCAAACTTATGAGAGGTTTTTTTTTGTTTTTGTTTTCTTTTTTGTTTGTGTGTTTGTTAGAATTGGAAGTGACAAGAAAATGTTTAGCACTGAAAAAAGAGAGTCAATCTAAATGAATAGCTATGACCATAGACAGAGTTCCACCAATGAAGGAAGTTCCCAGAGAGATGAGAGTGCTGGGTACATGAGTAAAAGTGAAGGAGTTGGCTTCAAACAGGGTGAAAAATTGGAGATTAAGAATTGGAGATTAAGAATCAAAATGGAGGTGAGTGAAGAAGAAATTTGGGGAAGGTCAGAACATTTGACTGATTCATTTCCCCAAAGGCCTCCATTTTCTTGCCAATACCAATGCCGAGGTTTTCAATGTTTGAGATGGTGATGGAATAAGAGAGTGGGCTTAAGGAGATCATCTGAAGCTTCCAAACGCCTTTAAGTGAAGAGTCAGCAGTGTTGAAGCCAGACTGTTCATCAGCAGCATTGAGGACCCAACAGCAAAGAGAATCTATCCATTTCTAGAGACACCAATTTAACCAGTTGAGTCCTTGTTCACAGAGTGGTTGGAAATTCTGATTTAAGTCAAAGAGTAGATGGCTGCATTGATTCCAGACTTGAAGTATTGTTGGCTAAAAGTAAGTATAATGCTGCTGATAGAGCTTCTAAGAAAGTAAACTTTATGCCACCACACAAGAAGTTCAAATAGAAGACAGAAAAGAAAGGCAATAGATAGACTTATTCGGGGAGAGAAAATGGAGGGATTAGCACAGTGGCAGGCTAGAACCCAGGAGCTAGCAAGAATTGATTATGCACCTCTCCTTTCTACTCTGTTTCAACGACCTTATGTTGGTAGTTTGAAACAGTCTTTGCTGGGAGTATTTATGCCGCAGAAATTGGCAAGCACTACAAATTGGGTGTCAGTTTACCAGGATGTCTCTGGATTAAAGGAAGGGAATGTGAGCATTCACAATTTAGAAGGGTAGGAGGCCACCATCAGAGTGTAAAATATTGACAATATTTGTAACAAAGGAGGTAATGAAAAGCCAGGTTGTTATTCTTTTGTTGGTTGATTTCATTTGTTTACTTTTTAATAGCTATAAGCAAAGGTTTAAAAAAAAAAAGCCACATAAGTGGAGTTCAAGGCTAGTGTAGTAAGCGGTTCATAAACATGATTGTTAACATTTCCCAGGCAAAGGGAAGAAGTTTATTCAGGCTCCCATGTCATCCATTAATTAGATGGGACAAACAGGGATTATGTAAATACCATCCATGAGGAAAAGGATGGAAAATGATAGTATGAACCACAGGCATTATTTTTGCAAGGAGTTTCCTCCTAATATTGTGAGAAACTACCACAAATCTTCTGGCTTGAAACAACACAAATTTATTATCTTACAGTTCTGGAGGCCAGAAATCCAAAATAGATCTCACTGGGCTAAAGCCAAGATGTCAGAGGACTATGTTCCCTTCTAGAGGTTTTAGGGGAGAATCTGTTCTCCTGCCTTTCCACTTTCTAGAAGCTGCCTACATTCCTTGGCTCCTGTTGAAAGCCAACAATATCCTGTTGAGGCTTTCTCATGGAGCTGGCTCTCGCTGGTTCTAATTCTTCTGCCTCCCTGTAAACCATTTAAGGGCCTTTGTGATTACAGTGGGCTCACCTGAATAACCCAGGGTACTCTCACCATGTCAAACTCAGTTGACTAGCAATCTTAATCCTTTCTGCAGCCATTATCCCCACTTGCCTTGTAAGATAAGGCAATCACACTTTTCCAGGAATTATGACATGGACATCTTTGGAGAAGGGAACCGTTAAACTGTGGACCCCATAAGAGAAGAGCACTGTTTCTGCTAGCTTTTCCTAGATTTGATATACTTAATAAGATTCAAGTTAACAGGCATTTACATTTAACAGGCATATTCACAATATTGTGTTAGATATTAGGATGAGAAGGAGCACTTGAGAATGAATAATTTAAACCTTTATTTGGAATGTTACTTTATTTCACTTATAAAACATTTAAAATGAAAGGTTTAGTAGCAAAAGGAAGATGCTTTTTCTTATAATTTGGTTCTCTGGACCCCACTGGTGAAAATTTGTTCCTTTGAAGGTTACTAAGGAATTGCTAAGGGATATTGTATAGAGAAATCTAAGTTTTTCTTTACTTGTGATGATCAATGATGAAAGGAAAAAAGACATTTCTTATTTCAAAGAGGGTTAAAAACTCAGAGACCACTCCCAGCAGAGTGTTTGGTACCTACAAAGTGTCCAATAAATATTTATTGAATCAAATTGAATGCAATTGAATGTCCTCATTGAAAGATTTATTTTAATCAAGTCTTATTATTTTTTATTAATTAGAGTTACTTCTTACTTTATTGTGATACTGTTACCTTGCCTGTGAATATTCTTTCTTTTCTTTTCTGTGGATAGAACGGCTGAATAACTGAGCAGAGAAAAGAAAGGGAGATAGTTTCTCTTGGCTCAGGAATAAAACCATAAATGCCTCCTCCAGTGACAATACGCAGACCATTATTTTATTATATCTAATTAGAGAGCTGCCCTCAGACCAGAGGTTCTTAATCTGTTTTGGAATGCACATTAATTTAATGACACAATGAATATGGTTTATCTAACTCCCAGTTTTTAAAAAAAAACGATTACATGTGCAAGAGTATAGAAAAAACCCCTTCCCATGTATTAGTTACCCTTAATTTCATCCATTTACCCTTGCTACCTCAGGACTTCTCATCACCCCTATACCCAAGTCCATTCCCCTTCTCTTAAAGCAACTTGAAGGTACTGTTTCACATCACCTTTTGTGTGTTTGTATTAACACACTGTCTTCCACATGACAAATGCTGTCCCTCAAAGCAGCAGCCCTTCTAGGTGCTAACTCTCAGGAGTTCCCACTACCAAGTGTCAACCAGATGTAGGATGTCACAGACCCTCCCTCCCCGCCACTCTTTCTCATTAACATGCTGTCACTAACAGCCAAAAATATATCTGACGGTGGGCCCTTGCCTCACAGTTATCCAGTGAAACAGTTCCTTTGATATCTGTCTTCATTTCTCTTCAGAGTACCAAGCACCAACCAATATCTAAGACAAACATCATTCTACCTCTGACCCCATCTTTTCCCAAAGCACCTCCAAAGACATCAATATCTCTTACTTAAAGACCCCAAAGTTTCCATTCATTATGAAATTGAATATGATATGAAATTTCCATATGGAAAGTATGAGAATGTGACATGGAAAAGTCCAAGGAGAAAGTTTTACTGATATCTTAAAAAAAGATATGCTTCTATGGAGATGAAAAGCATAAACTGAAAAACTTGGAGTGTCTCCTAAACTAGCTTGCAAGGCTAATATTGGAGTGAATGATGTGAAGCAAAATCTCAAAGATACTTAACAAAATCATTCTGAATTTTACCTAGATCTTTAGGCACGAATAGAAGTTAACAACTGGGGGAAAAGTTATGATGAGAGAGAACTTATTCTACCATATATGTAAACATTTTAAAATGCCAAAGCTGAAACCTACCTCAAAAATGTGAAATTAATATATTATTATAAAATGTTTTGACTTAGTTGTCTGAGTCTTTTGAAATAAGCAAGAGATAACCTTATCTCTGCCATATGAATTCCAGATGAATCATTGATGAGGAAAATAATAAATTGTTTTGTAATAGATACTGCTGGTGCCTTATCCTATCCTCTCAACCAACATGATTTGAATACAATCTGAACATTTTCTAAAGGTCAGCACCTGCATCAAGAACTTTCTCTCTTCCACCTGGTGATGGGTGGAAATTCCAGAGAATAAAATTCAGTTCCTCCAGTAGCTATTAGCCAGTGTGTAATAGGAGTTTATAATCATTCCAGCTGTCAAGTCTTGTGGAGGGTTAACTCTGAATGTTTCAGTTTCATAATGAGATTAAGCTCCATGTACCTATGCTAGTAACCTACCCCAAAATGCACACATTAGAGGCTTTCTTCTCTCCCCATCCCACTTCTCCACTCTCTTACCAGTGTTTTCCAGGATCACCAACAGATCAATGACTCATTCTCATATTCTATCTCATGGGAGCTTCCGGGGAGCTCAAGTTAAGACACACATCCCCTCCCTACAAAAAGAGTATGAAATTGTATGTCAGAAAGAAAGAAAAGCTCTCAACATGAAAAATTTTGCCTCACAGTTATCAAAGAAATGATCATTATAGAAAGAACTAATTTTTTCTGGTTTTCAGATTGTTGTTGATTAAGAAATAATCTGCATAGTACTAGAAGTCCTAGGTTCAGCAATGAGACAACAAAAAGAAATTAAAGGCATCCAAATCAGCAAAGAAGTCAAACTATCACGCTTTACAGATGATATGATACTGTATGTGGAAAACTCAAGACTTCACTTCAAATCTGCTAGAACTTGTACAGGAATTCAATAAAGTGTCAGGATATAAAACCAATGTACAGAAATCAGTTGCATTTCTTTACACCAACAACAAGACTGAAGAAAGAGAAATTAAGGAGTCAATCCCATTTACAATTGCACCCAAAACCATAAGATACCTAGGAATAAACCTAACCAAAGAGGCAAAGAATCTATACTCAGAAAACTATAAAGTACTCATGAAAGAAATTGAGGAAGACACAAAGAAATGGAAATATGTTCCACGCTCATGTATTGGAAGAACAAATATTGTGAAAATGTTTATGCTACCTAAAGCAATCTACATGTTTAATGCAATCCCTATCAAAATCCCATCCATTTTTTTCAAAGAAATGGAACAAATAATCCTAAAATTTATATGGAACCAGAAAAGACCTCGAATAGCCAGAGGAATATTGAAAAAGAAAGCCAAAGTTGTTGGCATCACAATTCCAGACTTCAAGCCCTAATATAAAGCTGTCATCATCAAGACAGTATGGTACTGGCACAAAAAGAGACACATAGATCAATGGAACAGAATAGAGAGCCCAGAAATAGACCCTCAACTCTATGGTCAACTAATCTTCAACAAAGCAGGAAAGAATGTCCAATGGAAAAAAGACAGTCTCTTCAACAAATGGTGTTCGGAAAATTGGGCAACCACATGCAGAAAAATGAAATTGGACCATTTCCTTAGACCACACACAAAAATAGACTCAAAATAGATGTGGCACCTCAATGTGAGAAAGGAATCCATCAAAATCCTTGAGGTGAACACAGGCAGCAACCTCTTCAACCTCAGCCACAGCAACTTCTTCCTGGGAACATCGCCAAAGGCAAGGGAAGCAAGGACAAAAATGAACTATTGGGACTTCATCAAGATCAAAAGCTTTTGCACAGCAAAGGAAACAGTTAACAAAACCAAAAGACAACTGACAGAATGGGAGAAGATATTTGCAAACAACATATCAGATAAAGGGCTAGTATCCAAAATCTATAAAGAACTTATCAAACTCAACACCCAAAGAACAAATAATCCATCAAGAAATGGGCAGAGGACATGAACAGTCATTTCTGCAAAGACATCCAGATGGTCAACAGACACATGAAAAAGTGTTCCACGTCACTGGGCATCAGGGAAATACAAATCAAAATCACAATAAGATACCACCTCACACCAGTCAGAATGGCTAAAATTAACAAGTCAGGAAATGACAGATGCTGACAAGGATGCGGAGAAAGGGGAAACCTCCTAGACTGTTGGTGGGAATGCAAGCTGGTGCAACTACTCTGGAAAACAGCATGGAGGTTCCTCAAAAAGTTGAAATAGAGCGACCCTATGACCCAGAAATTGCACTCTTGGGTATTTACCCTAAAGATACAAAAGATACAAAAGTAGTGATCCGAAGGGGCACGTGCAACCTGAATGTTTATAGCAGCAATGTCCACAATAGCCAAACTATGGAAAGAACCTAGATGTCCATCAATAGATGAATGGATAAAGAAGACGTGATATATATATATTACATTATATATATATATATATATATATACATACATAATGTAATACTATGCAGCCATCAAAAGAAATGAAATCTTGCCATTTGCAATGATGTGGATGGGATTAGAGAGTATTATGCTTAGCAAAATAAGTCAATCAGAGAAAGACAACTTTCATATGATCTCCCTGATATGAGGAAGTTGAGAGGCAATGTGGGGAGTTTGGGGGGTAGGAAAAGAATAAATGAAACAAGATGGGATCAGGAGGAAAACAAACCATAAGAGACTCTTAATCTCACACAACAAACTGAGGGTTGCTGAGGGGAGGGTGGTAGGGAGAGGATGGTGGGGTTATGGACGTTGGGGAAGGTGTGTGCTATGGTGAGTGCTGTGAAGTGTGTAAACCTGGCGATTCACAGACCTATACACCTGGGGCTAATAATACATCATGTGTTAATAAAAAAATTAAAAAAAGAAATAATCTGTAGCATTACATGCTGATGAGAACAAAAACAAAAACTGATGATAAAACCAGGGAAGATTTGGCAAAATATATAGTTTTAAAATGTTTATGTCCTTTTGCTCATTGGGTCTGCTATGATCACTTCTTTATTAATTTATTCACTGAATTAAATTAAATTAAATTAAAGTGTAATTTAGGGGTGCCTGGGTGGCTCAGTCTAAGCATCTGCCTTTAGCTCAGATCATGATCCCTGGGTCCTGGGATCAAACCTGGCGTCAGACTCCCTGCTCAGCTGGGAGTCTCCTTGTCCCTCTCCCTCTGCCCTGTGCATGCTCTCTCTCTCTTTTTCTTTCTCTGTCTCTCTCTCTCTCTCTCAAATAAATAAGTAAAATCTTAAAAAAATTAAATGTAACTTGCTTGATAGCATAATTTATGCTATGTTAAAATAAGAGAGGAGGGACAGTTAATGACAGGCTCTCGGAGAGTTCATTTTGTTACAGGAAATCTCAAGAGTGAAGGAGGTGGGGTGCAGGAAAGAATAGACAGAGGCTCACTGCATGCTCTTACCCTTCTCCTTCAGCCAGGCCTCTTAGCTCTGATGCTGCCCTGGCCTCCAGGTCCTGGCTCCAAACCTCACCATTGCTAAAGTCTTGGCACCCCTTCTCTTGGCCTATTTCTGTGTCTTGACTCTCCCTGAGCTATGATATTGGATTTCTGTCATTAGCCTACTTACTCTTTCTTTTACATTTAACTTGGACCTCATCCGGTTCTTAATATCACTCCTTTCACATTTCAGTGGTTGTCCATTCAATTTAGTGACTAATTATCACCCAGACTAGTTCTCCATTTTAAGAATAGTAAAATTGTTGTTCCATGTCTAAATATCACATACCAGGGGGACGCCTGGGTGGCTCAGTTGGTTAAATATCACATACCAGGTGCACTATTTGTAATCCTTGTCCTCAATGGTAATGAAAGAAAGATAAAACTAAAGGACTTTACACACTTATAATCCAGAATCTAAGAATTAACTTTTCTTAAATACCAGATGTTGGTTTCACTTCTCTGCAAAAATTGACTCTAACCATGAAAATTACCAATACATGATAGGTGCCCATGATTCATTTATTTGTCTTTTTCTCAGAAACTTTTTGTTTCTCATAAATACAGCTTTCTGTTTGAGTTTTTAATATACAACAAATAAAATTATACTGCTTTCTGCGTTTTCAGATCATTAGTTCAAAGAACTCCTAAAGATACTTCAAAACCTTTCTAGGTTTCTTATGTAGGAAAATGAAATTTTGCTGAGTCCTAAGTTTTGAAATGATGGACTCGCTTGACCACCACATACATACCCCAGGGATTCTTGGGCAAATGCTTGGTCAAATGGTCATCTGCCAAGTTGTTCTAGAATCTACAGGGAGGTTCAGATATGTCACCAAACCAGATTTATAAATATAATCTCAGTTGATAATCAGAGCTGCTGCTGAAGTTCCAGTCAAAGAAATGCCAGGCAGCTGGGCTCCAAGCTTGGACTCACATCTTGGTGAACAGAAATTTCTATATCTATCTGAAAGGGTGTTAATTCCATGAAGGTAAAAGAAGAAATAAGTCCTTTGTGAAAATAAAGTTTTTTTTAAATTTATGGCTAGATATTAAAAATGTTTACTTTTCATTATATATTAAAAAAACTGTTGTATATAAGAGTACATAAACTGTACAGTACATTTATATTCCTGGTACAAATATATTTAAATGATATCTTTGAATTAGTGATATATTTTGTGGAAGCAAATTTCCTTTCCAAAAGTGTGTCATTCTGACTTAAACCAACATGATCAAAAACCTCAGTGTGGGGACACCTGGGTGGCTCAGTGGATTAAAGCTTCTGCCTTGGGCTCAGGTCATGATCTCAGGGTCCTGGGATCGAGCCCCACATCAGGCTCTCTGCTCAGCAGGGAGCCTGCTTCCCTTCCTCTCTCTCTGCCTGCCTCTCTGCCTACTTGTGATCTCTGTCTATCAAATAAAATAAATAAAATATTTTAAAGAGTCAAGCATCTTGAGAAAAAATATTAAAAAAACACCTTCATGTGTCTAACGACTGCATTTGACTTCACGCTTCAGTATATAATGCTCAATATATGTGCATTTAGATCTTCCATTATACCTAGGATGACTATATGGTTTAAGTGGCCTTCGTAGATTGAAAATGCTTTGAGACATATTTAATGTTATTTGTCAGAGGAAGTAATTTTTTTAAACTACTAGAAATAAAAAGGTATGAATTTCTTATGTTTACATAGATTTCATTCTTTTTAGGTATTTCCATTGAGCCATTTGCACTTTATGCTTTATAATACGTATAAATGTATAAAGCAAAAGGAGACCACAAACCCACAATTACACTTTCTAAATTGAACAGAGCAGAGTCAAGAATTTGTTAGAGGTAAAAAAAACAAAATGAAACAAAACAAAAACCAATAAACTTTGTGGTTCAATAGGGACCTGAATTTAAGTGTGCCTTGGCTGCCTCTTCTTTGTACTTTTCAATGCAGGTGACCTTGAAAGAGGTAACCTCCTACTGACAGAATTTTGTGGTTAATATGAATAATGAATATTTATTGGTTTTCCAGATAGTATTTTAGCAAATCAGCTCTGAGTGAGACAGTTATTTACTTTACAGTGGAGATAACCTCTGTATGTGATTTATCATGCCTTATAATTATAGTTTGCATGTAATGAGTTCATTTTCACCATGTACCATTGAGTTCTTTATTCATAATACTGTTTTAGTACAACTATTCAATTAGCTATACATATCACTGGTGATTTCTAATGATTCTCCACTTTCAGAAATGAAAAACAGTGTTTATTTGTATATTTTAATATATCAGCGGATCCAAAAAGTTTTACTAACTGACATTAGCCTATTTCATGCAAGACAGCAAGAAGGGAATCAAATGCATTTATGGTTACTTGAATAAAAATAAGTGGAGGCTCTACTCTTTGGCCAGCACTATGAAAAGTTGTTCAGCCTCTCTCTAGGAAATAAAATCACCACACTGAACTCTGTACTATAAAATACAACAATACATCTACTGATATACTGATCCAAAATTTGCAGAACACTTTTGCATTCTTAAGTTCACTGAATCTTCACAAGAGTGGAATAGTAGTCAATGGAGGTTGAGGGGAAGTGGGAAGTCTGCCCTGATACAGTCAGTAAGAACCCCTACAATTTATTGATGATTTTCTTGGTTTAGAATGAATTTCTGCAGAAATATGAAGCCAAATATCCAGTGCTTTAAAAAATATCTGCTTCTTACCTTCTGGAATATGCATGCATAAAATCCTCACAATCTATAGTCATAAACCCTTAACCAACTCCAGTATCATTTTACAGCACTGATTGTAAAATATTAGAATGATACATGATATTTAAACATGGAATATGGTAGTGCATTCTTAAAAATGGAGCAATAGTCTGGGTGATAATGAGTCACAAAATTGAATGGGTGACCATTGACGTGTGAAAGGAGTGACATTGAAAACTGGATGAGGTCCACATGAGACATTTGTGAAAGAATAGGTAGGTCAGTGCCAGAAATTCAATATCATAGCTCAGGAAGAGTCAAGATATAGAAACAGGCCAAGCAAAGGAGGTGCCAAGACTTCAGCAATGGTGAGGTTTGGAGCCAGGACCTGGAGGCCAGGGCAGCATCAGAGCTAAGAGGCCTGGCTGAAAGAGAAGAGTAAGAGCATGCAGGAAGCCTCTGTCTATTCTTTCCTGCACCCCACCTCCTTCACTCTTGAGATTTCCTGTAAAAAAATGAACTCTCTGAGAGCCTATAATTGGATGCCCCTATCTGTCTCAATTCATACTTAGTACAAAGGATGTAATTAACCAAGGTATTTTCTAATTACTAGATACTATTTTTGAATAAATCGATAGAGAATGAATAGAAGTAGTAATACTGAATTGAATGGCAGAATGTTTTTGAAAGTATATGCATACATATATTTTTCCCAAATCTCCTTAGCTAGAGGGGTGTTCAAAACAATGTTATAGCATTGTAGATCCAAACCAAGCTTTGGAGCACATGGAGGGGAGGGCTGGGTTTTGTGATTTGTTTATTGACTTTTAAAAATTATTATGGAAGTATGTCTCCCCTTTGGTCCTCATCAGAGCTCTTCCTGAAAGTGGTAATTTTGTGGAAACAGTGGGTTTTATTGGTAATCCTGGGAAACCTTGGTCTGAGGGAAAGAAAGTGAGACAGATAAGTAAAGGGAGCTGATAAAGGGTAGGCTGCCATGGCAAATTATCCCTCCTATGGACGAGGGAGCTGGGATATTTGCACAACTCCTACCAGTCTGTGGTTGGGGATTGTCGAGGACTGGGGGTTTAACTCCCTGGCATTTCCAGCCTGTCTGGGGTACAATGCCTAGGTGAGGAGAAGAACAACAGTGTCAGCCAAGCAGAGTGGGGCAAAGCCTCAAAAGTGTCTGCTACCAGGTGGTTTGTTGTTTCTGAGGTTGCATAAAAACCTTTTCATTTTGAAGAATATTAATTCTTTGTTATTTTCATGACAACTAATTTTCTTAACTTCCATTTCTTTTTTATTTTTATGGAACTTTCCATTGTATAAAATAATGTGATCCTTTTCTCTTTCATTTTCTCTGTTGCTTTCATACTTACATGTCTCTTCCTATTAAAGGATCCAACAAATAGTCACCAATATTTAAAGTTCATTTTCTTAAATTTAGTGTTCAAAATACCAGAGAAAAAATACAACATAAGGAGTGTACAGTATTCTGTCTATAAACATTGAGTATATACTAATGTGTTAGGTGTTTGTTGGTTGCATAATCTATAAATGCTTTCCATCTTTTCCCTTTCTAACAGGATTTACCTGTTAGTTAATTTGGTGAAGCAATGTTCTCCTCACAGGGATGGGAATGAGGAAGCCATTAACTATTCTTTTTCCTTGTACCCATTTTGCAGTTATGGTGAAGCACACAACACAAAAAAGAGAACCACACCAAAAATAATTGCAAATGAATGGACCCAGAGTCTTAACTGGGCTGTGGCTGTCACATTTTTTCCAACGGCATCATCCAATAGTTCCCCCTCATTGTTTGCAGCATTTTTTTTAATTGAGCCTTAGTTGACATATAACATTATATTAGTTCCAAGTATATAATGTGATGATTCTGTTTGGAGGAATTTTTATTGGTTTGCTTCTACTATCAACATAGAGTCCTGGTTAAACTGAATATATGTACTTCCTGTTAAGATCATATTAGGTCCACTTTTAGTTGGAAAGGAAAATCCTCAGAGTTAGCTCTTTTTACTTGCATGCTACTTGACTCAAAGATATTCGGTAGGAATTATGTGAAGAAAAGTTTAAAAACAGAGATGGAAACACAGGATTTGGGGTAGTCTGTGACCAATGCTTTGGTCTGGCAAAGAGTTTATTTAATTGTACCATTGTGTAACCAAATGTGTTCCATCCATCCCCACTTTTCAGGGGTCAGTTTCTGTTGGTTTTCTATTGTTACATAACAAATTACAACAAATTTAGCAACTAAAAACAGCAATCTCAAGTTTCTGTAGGTCAGAAGTCTGACACAGTGAGATTGGGTTCTCTGCTCAGGGTGTCACTGGCTAAAATCAAGGGTCAACAGAAGTTGAGTGCTTCTCTGGAAGTTCCTAAGAGAAATCTGCTCCCAGCCCATTCAGGTTGTTGGTAGAATCTGGTCCTTCTTTTAGTGGAACTAAATCTCACATTTCCTTGGTGGCTGCCAATCAGGGTCTCTCTCAGCTGGAGATAACTCACACTCCTTTCCAACCCTGATCTTCAAGCCAGCCTAGTGGTGCATCAAAACTCCTCATGCTTTAAGTTTTTCTGACTTTCTCTTCTGCTACCAGCCAGAGAAAATTGCCTGTATTAAGGGCTGTCATAGCTCATAAGAGAGAAGCCCACCTGCACAACATCACTAGTAAACTCACCTGGATAATCTCCCAGACCCATTATCACAGGCTGCAGAGATTGGAACAGGCACAGTTACTTCCAGTGGATATTCAGAAAGGGTTGGGGCTATCTTGCTCCCCTCTGAAAGGTTCTTTCAAGGTTTATTGTCATACGCACAACAGTCAGGTGTTCTGCTACTATCCTGCTGATCTTAGTGCCCCAGTGGCCTCCTCCCACTTTGCACTTGGCTACCCCTCAGAACTCCTGGCCACAAAGCCTGGCTCCCAAGTGCACAAAAGCTGACTGAATGCGAGAAAAGGCCACACATCTCTGGACTCCTGTATTCCTTCAGTCTTCCCAAACACTATACAAGTTTCCCTGGGTATGTTAGAATTTACTGAAGGATGAGGACCACTAAGAAGGGAATGCCTCACAGCATAGGATTGAAAATACAGGCATGGACTAAGGTGAGACAAAGGAAGTGCTGAGGTTGCAGAATAGAATACCCTCACCCTCAGATCAGTGTGCCAAATCTGTACTTGCACAAACCTGAGTGCCTTCTGAAACTTTACACTCCCGGCATGTCACCCTCAAGAAAACAGTCACTCTAGTTTATCCAGCACAGGGCCCTAGTCCCAGCCCTGTTCAAATCCTTAACACAAGATATATGGCATTACCAAGGAAACTGAATATGTTAAAATATTATTAAAGTAATAAAATGAATATAAAATATGTGTTATAACAGATATGCTGTATTATGAAATAAAAAGATCAATAAAAATATCTTCTAATGAACCCAATATTTTTTTCAAATATTAATCAACATGAATGACATTTCAAAATATCCGCAAAAATTTTATAAAATTTGAAAACGCTTGTGATTTCTATTACTGGCAAATGTTTAGAAACACTGTTCATTTTACTGTGTGTGGAGAAGTGTTTGTATTTACAATAGAAGGAAATGCTAACTTCTAATTAAAAATTGGTCATGAGAAAGGGATGATATTTTTCACCCGAGTTCACAGATTCCTTAAATTCTACCTAATGATGCCAGTTCAGAACTTTTGTCTCAAACTCACAATCCCAACATTCTGAATACTTAGTGTGGTGGAGCAAAGGGACAAAAGGAGGAAAAAGAAATCATGTGTCCTCACGAAAGAACAAGTTTCAATTCAATTTGTAGAGGTTTCCTGAATACCTACTATGTACAGGACATTTGTCAAGAAACATGGTCAAGAAAAACAATTTACTTAAAAAAAATTGAACTCAAACAATTTTCTACCCAGTTATATTGTGAGCTTTGCAACAGGATTTCAACTGCTCCCAGAAGGAGCCCAGTTTCAATTATTTAGACTTCTGTTTGATCTAGTTTCCCTAACCTACTTTCAGTGGGCCTGGGGTTGGAAGGAAAGGAGAGATGCAAAAGATAAGATCTTTCTATAGGGCACTTTTGTGATAACTCAAAACACATAACCAATTCATTGAAGATTACCAAAATGTAAGATTCCTAAGCGGTAGTAAATATTTAAAGCTCTGATGGAAACGGAATTAGAAGCAGGAATTAAGTCCTCTAATCCTTTCACCTGCTCTGATGCGATGGGAAGGCTTAATAAGAGAAACCCTTGGATATTTGCTGATGGTGCACTTGTGCATTTCCCTTCCATTACTGAACACATGGAGAGAGTAATTTTTCAAATTGACATTCACTTTTGAAAATGCCTTAATGTGTTAAAATAAATCCAACAAATGTAAAGAACCCATTATTTTAAGGGAGATGAACAGCAATAAGCTGATTCATGCCATGAGAGTAATTTTATCTTAGCAAATGTCTTCTGCATATGATCAGCAAAGCTTTTGCTAAAAATAAACTTTTGAGGAATTAACTCAAACTGCTTTTTTCCCAACATGCAGAAATCTTCAAAATACTAGAACTAGACAGAGAACTTGACCAGAGTATTAGTCACTATATTATTTTGCAAGTTGAGTTGCCATTAATTTGACAAATTGTTTCACAGTTTATAGAAGTAAGACACAAGGTGGATGCATTTACCAGAACCTGGCAATTCAGGATTAATACCTCACTAATGGGGCTCATTTTTTGTGTCTTCATTATCAGAAAGATAGTAAGATGCTGACCCTACAGCCCTATTTCCAACACTGACCACCAGGATGCATCTCAACTATGGTCCCAGGCAGTGGTGCTGGCAGGGTCAGAAGAACTGAATCTGACTCTTCCTTTTATGAGTTGGTTGATCTTGAGTGAGGGCCTTATCCTCACTAAAGTCTATGCATCTGCAAAGTGGAGCTAATAGCCTCACTTCAAGGGCTATCCAATGAGTATCAAATGAAATAACCTATTTTAAAGAATTAATAAACATTACATTGTAAAGTGGATTTTTTTTAGATTTTAATTATTTATTTGACAGTGAGAGATAGAGAGAGCACTCAAACAGGGGGAGCAGCAGCAGAAGGAGAGGAAGAAGCAGGCTCCCTACCAAGCAAGTAGCCAGATGTAGGGCTCGATCCCAGGACCCTGGCATCATGACCTGAGCTGAAGGCAGACACTTAAATGACTAAACCTCCCAGGCACCACTTTACATTTTAAAATTAAGAGATTGATTGATATTTACCAAGTTATTTCACCTCTGGTTTCATTTTTCTCCCCAACTTTTCAAATAAATGGTTCAGGGAAACAAAATCTGAAAGCCTAGAAAGGACAGGTATTTCTCAAGTACTGTATATTATACCTAATGACATTTTTCAAGTATGGCATATTATACATCTATAGAACTTTGTATACATACTTCCAAAGACAAAGAAACTCACTTGAAAAGAAGTGATACAGTAGGCTAATGGCAAAGGGTTTGCTCATCCAAGTAAGAGTCCTAAAGCTCAAGAGAGGTTGTACTTATGGCCCATTGAAACAATCCAGCTATAAACACATGTATCTGACAAAGAACTGGTGCCCAAAACAAATATAGAGCTCCTAGAAACCAGTAGTAATAAGACACACACCAAATCTAAAATGGACAAGAGTTTCAAACCAACCCATCACCAAAGAAGATATACAAACCGAAAGTAAGCACAAGAAAAAATACTCCATTAGTCTTCATGAACATGAAAAATATATACATGAAATAATACTACAAATTCATATAAATGGCTAAAATTCAAATTCACCCACAATACCAAACTCTGTCAAGAATATGAAGCCATCAGAACTCTCATACATTGCAGGAAAGACATGAAATCTTACCCTTTCCACAACCTGCCTTACAACTTGCAACCAGCTTTTCTAAAACTTGAAACAACCCAGGTATCATCAATGGAAGGTGGGATAAAATGTGGGATAATCAAGTAATGAGAAAGAGAAACAAACTACTAATACACACAACAATAGGATAAAACCTTCATGCTGAGTGAAGGAAGCACCAAAACATACATACCAAACAGTTCCATTCATATGATGGCCTGAAACTGATCTATGGTAAAAAAGTAATCAGAACAGTAGTTTTGGCTGACATGGGGCAGAGATTGCCAGGAAAGAGGTATGAGGAAGCTTTCTGAGGAGATGACAGTCTATGAATCACACAGATGAATGCATTTGTCAAAACTCAGCAAATGTACACTTAAGATATGTGCATTTCATTATGTCTAAATTTTAACATCAAAATTAAAAATTCAAAATAATATGAAACTGTCATTAACATATGCACACTGAAATATTTAAGGAAAATCAGACTATCTGTAATTTATAAAATGCATCAAAGATAAGATAGATTGGTGGATAGATAGACAGATGGATAGAGGAGATGAAACAAGGATTGTAGAATGTAGAGTCTTGAAGTTTGCTCTATCAGTGTTCACTGTGATTTGTTCTCTAAATTTTGCTATCTATGTGTTTGAAATTTCTCATGATAAAATTTTGGGGAAAAAAAGTAAAACACAGATAGCTCTGCTATCATTTGTGAATACTCTCCTAAGAAACCCAAGGTCCTCATTTGCAGGATGTGGTATATCTTCTGCCTCTGTAGCCTGAAACAAATCCTTACACCAAAGAACAGGAGGGGGATAGTGCCTCTTACATTCAATTATGACGCACTTTAATATCTCAACTGCCCTCTAATTGAATATTCTTGCCCGAAAAAGTTAAGTCATGGAAACGGCACGTCACTAGGAGCCATGATAATATTTCACTGAAAATGAAAGCTGAAATTACTATCTGATGCTTCTTGGGATCGAGTATAAAGTAGAGCGATGTTGGTTGAGCAAGACTGAGCTTTCCATTATGGGGGTATGGTTGATATTATAGAGTGCAACCTCTCATGATTCTCTACAGCATATTTTGTGTCCAGAGGTGAAAGTTAACAAAAGCTATAACAATCCTAAATATACAAGACAGCCCACCAGTGAACAGAGGTTCAAGTGTGGGCAAGCCTTTGTCTTAGAACCTTGGTCAAGGTAAAAAAAAAAAAATATATATATATATATATACATATATATGTATATATATATATGGAATTACAGAGAGGAAGGAAGTTTCAGGCATCTCCTCAGGCCTTTTAAACACTTGCAGAAATAATGTTGTACACTCCCGCTGCATTTTAGCTTTCTATCCCAGCCTTCCTCTGGACATTCAGTATGGTGGTTCATAATGACAGCCAGTGGGCTGAACCCAACAGAAGATGCCCCACAGTGTCTGGTTTCATTTCAAATTTTTAATTTAAATGTCTTTCACTAGAACACTCACTCTCCTGTTCAAGCAGGCTGGATTTCTCACATTTGCTTTACACCTGTCCAGATTTACACATTTATATTACCTGTGTTGCCTCCTCACAAAATTGAATTTACTGTTGCTTCTTCGAGAAATATTTCCTCACCTTTTACCCTTATTTTTTTCTTTCTCATTTCACAATAACAAATGATCCAGTTGTTTTCAGCTTAAAATTATGTTTTGTTGTTGTTCAGTTGTTGGTGGGTTTAGATATGCTGTCCACATCAAGCATTGCAGAACCCACACATTGTGAACACCGTGGGCAACTTAGGGTACTTCTGCAATATCTCTTTCCAGCAGCAGTGTTTGGTGGGGTGGTGTTATGTGGTTGCCATTCTGTCAGAGCAGAAGTGTATTGGTGATTGAACACATGATTCTTGGAATAAGAAGGGGGTAGGTGGGTATTTTTGTATCTTAATAAACAGGGTGACCTCCCCCCCTCCAAAGGCAAGACATGCAGTTCCTAAAGTCTCTAGGCTAAATTCTTAGGCCTAAACATGCTCAATACTTACTCTTGGATGGTGATAAATCAATCCAATCCAATTATATTTCTCTTGGGAAATATAAATAAGTAACCAAAGATACAAAGGTGGATCTTGGGAGCTCAGATTTATCTTTAAATCTGCTGGGCTTTCCTCTAAGAAGCTTTCTGCATATCCCAGTCTTAGAAAAATTGGGACCAAGAGTGAGTCCAACCAGCAAATGCCACCAGCAAAGATAATCTACATGTACGTTTCCTTTGATGCTTGAACAAGATTCCATAAATAGGTACCTTAAGAACGCATATATGGGTATCAGTTTAGTATTATGTCAGAATGTGTGACACTGTATCCCAGGAGCTAGCCAAGTGCCTGGCAAATTACAGGTGCCCCCGAAGTCAGCAAATATTTATGAAAGGCTCTGGCAAGAGCCTGGCCTGGGCTCTGGAGACATCAATACTCTCATGCTTTCCAATTAGGTCCCATTTCAATGTTATCCTGGACTTTCTACATTACTTTGTAAAGCTCTCAAAAACCCTAGGGGTATATGATTAGAATTAAGGGACAACATACTTTTATGAGATCATCCACTCTAACCTCCTGACTTTATAGATGACAATTACTCTTTAAAGGCAAAATTGCCCAGAACAGGTATTTTATAACTTTAAGAAAGTTAAGTCACCAATTCTGTCAGAGTGAAAACGTTTTTCAGGCATAGAAAATAATTCACATGTTTCTTCAATTTAGACAGAGGGGAGGGGATTGGAATCTGTTATAGAAAAAATTCTTCATTAATGTTTTCTAAAATCTAATATTATGTGAGCAGGGTGTTATCTTGCTTATTACCAAGCCAGGAAAAGGTTGCTGCTTAACAATTCAATTCAAAATAATTAGCCTCTAAGAGGCTGTGATTTAGAAATGCTGCTCCATAGCTCTCATTAACTTTAATTGAGTTTATAGCTCATGTAAGGAAAAGGGGAAATAATAGTTCTGCCTTTTAAAATTAAATTTAGGGTGAATTCAAGAATTATAGTCTCTTGTTGACCCGCTTCTTCTGCAATCGTCCCCACAATTTATGACCATTTTCACATCATTAACTTTTATAATTTTATTTATTTATTTATTTATTTATTTATCACAGGATGGTTATTCTTTCAGGATTCCTAACTGGTAGACTTCTAAAATTATCTTTAAATGACTAATTATTTCCCAGTTGCCCTATTCCATCCTAAGTCAGTCTTTGTCATTACTGTTATGTCACTGTTCCTTCTAGTTCTTTCTCCTCCTAGAGTCTCACCATTGGTATTCCCACTTTGTGGATTTTTCCCAAATGAAACCCTTGCTGCATATTAATATGTGAGTATAATTTTAAGTATAACTATCTATTGCCTCATTCTAGCTTTTTCCAAAGAGAGATTTACTTGTTGTTTTTTTTCCCCACATAAGATATATGCTGTATTAAGTGCCACAGAAGAAAATATAAATTGAAATCTGGACCTTAACTTGAGGGAATTATCAAGTAAAACAATTCTGGGAAGATAAGATGCTAATATAATATGGAGGCCAAACAAGTTGGCAGCTTGAGGAGAGGGTCTATTGTCACTTTTCATAATACACACTCTCTTCACCGAAATCCTGTAGACCTCTTGGGTTCTCCATATTTCACCTCAATGTTAAAACCTCCACTTCCTTAAAATCATAAAAAACCTCTAGAACATAGAAAAGTATAGAAAACAAAATCTGTTCCATTGCTAGTTTATCCAATTTTAACATTTTTGCATTACTGCTTGTATTCATCTTCTATTACTAGAAGATGTATTCATATTCTATTACAAATTACCACAAACCCAGTGGCTGAAAACAGCAAAACTGTATTATCTCCCAGCTTCTATAGATTAGAAGTCCGGTGCAGTGTGGCTAGGTTCTCTGCTCAGGTATCTCAAGGCTGAAATCAAGGTAAGGGCTAGGTTGAATCTTCATCTAGATGATATAGGCAAAATAAAAATCTATTTCTAAGCTTATTCCTGTTCTTAGAAGACCTCTGTTCTTTGTGCTTCTGAGATGTGAGGTCCCCCTTCTTGCTGTCAACCAGGAGCTGCTCTTAGTTCCTAGAGGCTGTTGTACTTATTACCATGGGTCCCCTCCTCTTTGAACCATCAATGGCACATTGAACCGTCTTGTGCTTTCAGTCTCTGACTTCCTCTATTTCTGACCTCTAGACCCAGATTTAAAGAGCTCATATGATTAACTCAGCCCCCACCCCCACCAGATAATTTCCCTTTTTAAAGGCCAACCTGTGCCATTTAAGCTAATTTAATCATGGGCATAATCCATAATATTCATAGTCTTGGAGATTATGCAGAACACAAATAGGGATCAGGGGTCTTGGGGATCATCTTGGGATTCCACCTACCACATGATTCCTGCAATTTCTCATTGGGTCCCAACCTTGGGAGTTTCCCACATGGATCTGATACTGGCTCCTGTACACTGAGGATAGGGAAAGACTGAAGAAAGAGGCAACCCACTCCAAATTGGTAGGTGGCAGTCAATAAGCATTATCACTGACGAAGCTTGTCTTGGGCACCATATGACAAGTAGATCCCCTCATCCATCTGCCAGAATCTTAGAAATTATATAGGGCCCTTAACTGTATTGAGTCATGTATACCATCCAAATGGCCTCGATAACATCTTACACTGTCATGGTTATAACCTTGGAAATGACTTTCACTGTGACAGTGGTTGACAGAAAGTACGTCCCAAGAAAGGGGAGGAAGGGAGGAGCCACCCAGGTACACCTTGCAGGTCAGAGAATGGTTAGGTCCGGTCGATGACTTCCTTCAACATTAGCATACTACGAAAAGGTTAAAACAGTGAAGTTCTATATGGATCAACACAGATAAATAAAAAAAAAAAAATGGGAAAAGCAAGTTCAAGAGAGTATGAACAGAACACCACCATTCATGTAAATTTTGTGAATGTTATAAAACATACATGAACAATAAATGAACCAAGCTGAGGATATTGGTTAAGTCTGGGGAAGAGAGAAAGAGGTAGCAAGGCCTGATTGCACTTGGTATTTAAGAGTTGATGAATACAGTTTCTCTGTCACACTTTCCAGTACAGTGTTCAGAGCTCCCAGTAACTGATTGAGTCTAAGTGAGCCCTGCTCTCATACCATTCTTTTCTTTTTTTTTTAAATTTTTTAAATTTTTAAAATTTATTTTCAGTGTAACAGAATTCTTTGTTTATGCACCACACCCAGTGTTCCATGCAATACGTGCCCTCCATAAAACCCACCACCTGGCTCCCCCAACATCCCACCCCGCCCCTTCAAAACCCTCAGATTGTTTTTCAGAGTCCATAGTCTCTCGTGGTTTAACTCCCCTTCCAATTTCCCTCAACTCCCTTCTCCTCTCCATCTCCCCATGTCCTCCATGTTATTTGTTATGCACCACAAATAAGTGAAACCATATGATAATTGACTCTCTCTGCTTGACTTATTTCACTCAGCATAATCTCTTCTAGTCCCATCTATGTTGATACAAAAGTTGGGTATTTATCCTTTCTGATGGAAGCATAATACTCCACAGTATATATGGACCACATCTTCCTTATCCATTCGTCTGTTGAAGGGCATCTTCATTCCCTCCACAGTTTGGTGACCGTGGCTATTGCTGCTATGAACATTGGGGTACAGATGGCCCTTCTTTTCACTACATCTGTATCTTTGGGGTAAATACCCACTAGTGCAATTGCAGGGTCATAGGGAAGCTCTATTTTTAATTTCTTAAGGAATCTCCACACTGTTCTCCAAATTGGCTGCCCCAACTTGCATTCCCACCAACAGTGTAAGAGGGTTCCCTTTTCTCCACATCCTCTCCAACACACGTTGTTTCCTGTCTTGTTAATTTTGGCCCTTCTAACTAGTGTAAGGTGGTATCTCAATGTGGTTTTAATTTGAGGGAGATCTGGATTCTTAAGGCATTCTTGCCAATGTCTCTTGTTACCCTTTCTCACTTTATCATGAAAATGGACTTGGTCTTCAGGTTTGGCCTTCTTGGAATGGATACTCTGAGTATCTTGATATCTGAGCTACAGGTGGTCTGAAATACCCTGGATTATTTTGTGTCCCCTTGTCATTTGTCATATAGTGAAGAGTCAGAAAATAAAACAGAGCATTACATTGGTTATGGTTTCTTAAGATAATAACTCTAGCCTCATTTTACCTAATTATCATTGTTGTACTGCCATTTCCTTTTCCTGTTGAATTAAAATAATAGCCATCTCACTATCACTGGCATGTTCTTTCAATGGAAGAAAAAATAAACTCTGACAATGCTCATTAAATGCTGTCGGTAACTGAAAAGTAGAGCAATTCTGGGACCAACCCCTTGGCCAGGAAAATCTGAATTATTTTGTATTTCCCTTGTCCTGCTCAGCTATCTATTAAGACATATAACACCACAAAATTTTTGAATCATCATTTTACATCTGAAGTATGATGCATAATTGTGTACACATTTGCTATAACTAAATTATTTACTAGTGCTCCTGGGTACCCGGGTAGGCAATTGGCATAGTACAGGCACTTAATAAGTTGATCAAATTAGTAACATATTTTTCAATGGTTTACTTGCTTTCATATTTTTGAAGGTAAGACAATCATCATTAAATATTTTCCATCAAATAAATAATAGAAAAATTATGTTTTCTAAATATGAGATAAGGCACTGTATATGTATTATATGAACAATATTATATATATATATGTATATATATATATATAATACATTGCTTAACATTTCATAGGTCCTCAGTAAATATTAGTTCTTTCTTTTTTTTTTACCTATTTGGAAATATTTAATATGTCAAGAACATAAGTTCTCTCACTTTACATTTTACTCCATTTTCCTTTAATTAAAATGATTCCTTTTCCTCTATGGATTATAGTTTTCCTGTTTTCATTTATTTTTAAATCCCTTATATGCTTTCCAAAGCAAAGTCATCAAACTATAATAACCCATTTGCAAAACAGGGTAATTAACTGGGTTTATGTTTTCAAAATGATTTCTGGTATTCATGTCAATTTGCTTGTCTTATTCAAATTGAATCAGCTTTTATTCACAAAATGGCTATATACAAGATTAGATTAAAGTTTCAGTTACTAATAGTGGTAGAAGTAGCCAAAACAGCTATGATTAAGGAACATAGTAAAATTAAAAAGATATCATTTTGTGATTGAAGAGTGTTGTGTGGTTACTGGTAACTTCATTTACAATTAGGGAACAAATCATTTTATTCAAGTACACTCAGCAGGAATATCTGACCTAAAACTGAGGATTTTTACATCATGCAAAAAATCATGGCATTTATGGGAAATCTTGTTTCTCTGTGCACTCACACAACTGATCAATCTAATAAGCAGCGGGAATAACTACCAAATTGGAAGAAATATACTTCTTGGTTACAACTGTGATGCTTCTGTTATATTTATTCTAAAGTATCATCATCATCATTCATGTTCTTGCCTTCTGATATTCAGCATTTCCATTTTAAGATTCCATTCAGCCACTAATACTCTATTATGAAGAGTCCTATTGGCTAAAATTGGTATTTATATAGGCAATAAGCTTAGCAGCATATTTTCTAAGTGATGATCAAATTTAGTCTGTTTGAATGATACCCTTTGATGGCTCTATTCTGCCTATTTGCTATGGATTCTTCCTATTATGCATGATTAAATCGGCAAGCAAATGCAAACACATTTCCAAGTCTCTTAATAACTATACTTATTAATGAGGATTGTTGCCATCTTCCCTCTCACAGACTTGGGCATATTAACTGTCGTGCACCTTAACTCACTATCTTATTTGTTATCTCTTTTACTTGTAAAGAAATCGTTCATTATCTGATATAAAAAACAGTGACCCGCTTTCAATGCTATGTTTCAAGAACACCAAATAGATTGCTTCAGATAAGCTCCTGCCTATTACCAGAATATGATTGGAGAGGTGAAGACAAAAAAGAAGAAAAGACAACACAAGGGCTCATGAGGCATCTTTATCCATTGTCCACAGCTTACCTACTGTGGGTATCCATCATGGCATGGGGAAGAGTGATTTGAGATACATCTGACATGTGATTTTCTACAGGGCCGGAGGTGGTAAGAGGGTATCTATGAAAAAAAATAGGGAAATAACAGGAAAGTTTTCACTTGAAAAAAACCCAGAAGTGAAATTCAACTATACTGCCTTAATAATCAACTACTAATCATTAGTCATATTTTTAGTAGGTTGATATTAAAGCATTATAAGTCATTCATGTGATAGATATTTTCTAACAACTACTGTATCTAGGAATTGCATGAAACACTAGAGACAAAATTATGACTAACCACCACTACTACCACAATAATAATAATAATTAACAATAACAATATAATGTCATATATTAGACCCTTCATAACTGTCAAATACTCTGCCAAAACCTTTCCTTGACTCTCAAAACTTCTCAATCATCTAGAGCTAGCTGCATCTTGCAAAACAGGGAACCAATATTTAGCTGTATGATTCCATCTTTTCTTCAGTTTGCTCACCTGTGAAATGGGAATAATAATAATAATAATACAATATTGCCAAATTCACTGGATTGCCACAATGATTAAATAAATAAGGAAAGTGTTTAGAAAAGGGCCCAGCATAAAGTAAGCATTACGTTAAGGTTTAAGTGTTATGATGCTATCATATAAAGTGAGCAGGTCATAGAATTAAATATAAACATAAATTAATATTATAAATTGTTTCACTTGCACACACATTCAGAGCAAAAAGCTTATGTCCTGAGTTGTTAATATTAGTTGTCTCCAGATGGGGAGGTGAGGACAGAGTACAAATTATAGCCTATTTCTTCTTAATGTTTTTGCATTTAGTACTTAATGTATTTTCCACTTTTTATAAAATTAACATGAGCTCTTTTACTATCAAAAACGGAAATTTTGGGTGTGCCTGAGCCTGGGTGGCTCAGTCAGTTAAGTGTCTGCCTTCAGCTCAGGCCCTGATCCCAGGGTCCTGGCATCCAGCCCCATATTGGGTTCCTGCTTAGCAGGGAAGCCTGCTTCTCCCTCTCCCTCTACCCCTCCCACCTCCCTCTGCCTCTCCTGCTCTTGTGCTGTCTTTTTCAAATAAATAAATAAAATCTTTTAAAAATGGAAAATTTTAATAAGATAAACTTAAATTAACAGTAATTTACCTTTTTTCCTTGAATCTGAAAATAAGCAAATTTATTTTAAAAGATTATCCTTAGACATGAACTAGGGTTTTGGGGGTTTTTTTTGTGAAGCAGTTTTATAAACAAGTTTTATCAAATCATCTACTCTCCCATTTGCTTAAGTTTATTTTTCTAACATAATATGTGAAGAGGTATTTTCCACATTATCAGATATATTGTTGAATGAGATAATATGCATTTCCAAAATAAAAGTGGTCTTTTGAAATTAATTTTGAAAATAAATATATGCTCTTCATTACAAGTCATTTCCCCTTAGGTAATGCAAAGATGAAGAAAGTTCTATTATTTCATGCCTGCAAGATTCATATCTCAGCAATGACGGATATTCCAAGAATAACTGTAATAAACCAAAATGAAAAAGAAGGTTGATAGCATCTTTAGTTCACCTCTGAAGTGCATGCCAAGGCAAGATGAGTTCATATCTAAGGTATCTTCTCTACTGAACACATTGGATCTCAAGAGACAAAGTGAACCTAAATTCAATAAATACATTTTAACTGTTTGACCAAATATCAGGATCAACTTTCTCAATCCATCTCATACTTCAAGACACTGTTTTAGACTCTGTGGAATCCGATAAACCAGATTCCTCTTCCATAAACCTATAGTCAATTTGGAGCAGTAGGATTCAAATATATAACAGACATAGCAAAGAGAGACAGTAAGTATGTGGTCACTTTCCACACAAAGAAAATGACTAGAAAATTCATAAAAGTAGCTTGGTAATCTATCCAATACTAGAACAATTCCATGATGTAACTTCTTGCCAATACATTATTCTTTTGTGTATGTTGTGCATATATGGCTATTATATCCCCCCACCCTCCTTTAACAATTAGGATACCATTCTTTTATAAAATATATGATCTGTGGCTGGAGTAACTATGTTGAAAGCTAGCAAATGATCACTTACTTAAACAATTTCTCTTTTATAATGCTTTTTCAACACTTACCTTAATAGATTAATTTTGGGTACATAGGTTCAATTCTCTCAACCCAAAAAGATGGGGAAGTATAAACTTTTCACATGAAATCTTTTATTGGAGCTGGCAGTACAAAATCTGGGCAGGCAGTTTAGCACATTTTTATTTGGCAATGCTCTCCAAATTTATAATAATATAGCACAGTTTGATTAGGAATTTAGAATGCAGGATGCAAGTCTACTCACAGTAACTCACTTGGCTTACAGTTAAGCTGTGTGGAATTTTAAGTATTATCTCATTACCCTCAGTTTATAGATGAGGAAAAGTTCTAGGTTCTAGGAGATTACCAGACTTGTTCATGCTCTCAGACTGAGACACAAATTCAATTATTAGGGATCCAGTTATGATCACTGGGTAAGAAACTAAAAGGTTACATTCGCTGGCATAATAGGAATTTAACTTTTTAAAAGAAAAAAAATAAGTCTCCAATTACCCTAAATGTGTTTTGAAGCACACTTGTAATGGTAAAGCTAGTAATTGTTGAGACACCATTGTTTTAGAGTTCCCCAAATTTTTCCTTAAACTAAGAGAATCTTTTTTTTTTT